>CM050892.1:13320694-13540694 GCA_027726005.1 Juncus effusus | reverse complement strand
TTGTGTTGAAGCTTTGGGTGGATTCACATACTTCCATATATAAGTTTGTTGTGCAATTGCAGAAAATGCTTGAATCAATCTATGCTAGAGAAGCTGAGCAAGATTTTCGAACGTTAAACGAAGAGGCAGTGTTGTGGTCGCCGTATCCGATTGAGAAAGATGCACGTAGGGTATACACTAGAAATATGTTTTCTTTGTTTAAGAACCGTTTGAAGCTTGCTTGCGAATACGGTGTTACGCCTATCGTGCATTATGCATTATACGAGGTTGATAAAGTGGAAATCACCGTAGCACGTAATATCTTTTCGACATCATACCGAGTCAAGGTTGATTTAACCAACTCAACCGTTCTTGCGAGTGCAAGGGGTTTGAATTTGGAGGCATTCTTTGTGCTCATGCATTAAAAGTAATGCAAATTGTGGCGCTGCACCACCTTCCCGATAAATATGTACTGAACAGATGGAAAAAAAATGCTAATGAGGGTGTTAATATTTCAATCTATCAGACAAGCACAGATACTGAAGGATCACTGGACTCAGAAGTAGATAGATACAATGCACTTCACGTGCAGTGCCTTAAACTTCTTGCCAAAGGTTCAAAGGATCTCGATGCTTATCATTTGGCATCTGAAACATTTGAAGAACTTGACAGAAAGCTTACGGTACATATTGAAGTAGATGCACCAGAGGAAGAAATCAGAATGGTACCAAATGAGGAGGACGGGCCGGTGAAACATGAAGAATATCATGATCCACCGGTGTCACAATGCAAGGGGAAAAGAAAACCCCAATGACTCAAGCCCCCTACTGATATAGCAACGGATAAGAAGAGGAGGATTTGCAGCGGATGTGGGAAGAAAGATGGCCACAATACTCGGACATGTCCCATGGTACTAAGTCTTTCATTTTCTTCCATTTATTTGTACTAAATTTCTCTATGTCTCAATAACTAATCTTTAATTATTTTAGGTGATCAATAAGAACGCTTGAGATGTGCTTTTGAAAGCAGTATTTAAAAAAAACAGAGTTTGAGAGGAAATTATCGGCATGTTTTGATTGAATTTAAAGATTAAAGTAATTTTGTAGAACTTATTTTAGTACACTTTTTAATTTGAAATTTGTTTGTATGGATAATGTTATTTCAGTAACTTATGCGAATATATTGTATGTGGTTTGATTATTTTGTATGAATAATTTTAGTCTGCATTTTGATTAGAAATCTTTATGAATTATTCTGGTATGCATTTTATTTGAAACAGTTTAATACCTCTGATCAATTTTCATATTGTTTTGTTACTATTTAAATATTTTGATGTAAAATTGATATAATTCATGAAAGGAGCATTGTTACTATTTAAATATTTTGATATAAAATTGATATAATTCATGAAAGGAGACAATGCTCACACACATCACATTTCTTTCTCAAGCATTCCAGTGCGTTATTACAACAACTAGCAATTCATTAGTTCACACATAATTGATTTCATTAATCAATCCAACAAATATGTTATAAATAATCCATATGTAGTTCAATAGCAACCACCAATGTTGTACCAACCTCTCCATTTCGACAAAATCTGTCAAGCTTGATTCACCTAAATTAAAATAAAAAGAAAAAGTTTCACAAGAATGATACTTGGAAATATCATCTAATTGGAGGGTAAAACATTAAGTAAAGATAGTTCAAGCAAAAAATAAAATTTAAGATAGGGAGATCATGTGGATACTTATAAGACTTCCCCTAATCTCAAGCTGCTCCACCTACAGTAGAAACAATTAGACTGAAACCCGAATTACACCCAAATTCCGTAATTCAATTGAAATTAAGCTCAAATTCAGCAATCAAACCCAAAATAAATTTGAACTCACCAATTCAAACTCAATTCATAATATTAACTTAATGTGCTAATCGCAAAGTACATCATTTCTCACATCTAAGTAGTAATGTATTTTTTTATGCACAATCATACTAGAATTATTTTTCCTACTAATGTATTTAACATTAGACTTAACTTTTTAATATTTGTTTTTTATGATGATGTTAATTTTTCTTTAGGTTATTTATTTATCCTCACATATTTGACATATAGAAAATAATCATAAATGGTTTTATTATGATTAATAATAGACTTCAAATTTGCATGTGTATTTGACATGTTCCTAATCCTACCTCCTATTTTCTTTGTCAAAAAACGCTCAGTTAATATATAGCTTTAATTATAATCTTACCTCTATATATTTTTTTGAGAAACATAGTTAACAAAAATTATAAAAAACGCAGCAAAGGACGGAGAATTTTCCTAGTATATATAAAGCTGAGATTTTCTCATATTGTGGACACGTGGCAAGGTTTTCAAATTTTGCTAAAGATTCCCAAAAAGTATCCAACAAGTTAAATATATATTCAAGATTTTGAGATTTTGCTAAAGATCCCAAAAAGTACCCAACAAGTTAAATATGTCTATGTACATTTTTTTTATTAAATAGATATAGTTACTTCAACAATATATATATATATATATATATATATATATATATATATATGATTTGTAACTAAACTAAAATTATTTCTACAAAATATGTCTATGTGAAATAATTAACTTACAAAAAATTCTCTTTTTATTATTTGCAGAAACTTATTATTATTAAAATATTAATAATTTATTATGATATATTTTAAAAGTCTAATAACATAAATCATATTTGTGGAAATAATATTTCAATTTTATTTTTATGTTTTGTTTTTTTACGAAAATTGTGAAAATTATTTTTATATATTCTTTTAAATTTTATGTTATTTGGTATAATATTAAAAGTTTTTTTACTTTGTACTTGATTTATTTTTGACATTTGTCCATTTAATTTGTATTTCAAATTATTTTTTTATACTTTACTTTGTTGGAACCAAAATATTTGAATAAATGTAGAAATAATATTTTACATAAAATTAGATAGTGCTTAATTAAAATACAAATAATATTGTATATATAAATAAATAAAGATAAACAATAATTTACATAAAATAAAAAATAATATTTTTTTAGCATAACTTAATAGTGTAAAATATAATGCAAATATTATGATAAAATATCATAACAATAATATTATGAAAATATTATGTCAAAAAGTATCACTTTATTTATTTATTACTTTAGAATGAATAGAATAAATATGGAACTTTTTTTACAAGATGTATTCAGTCAAATCAATGAAACATAAAGTACTTTTTAATTATGTTTTAGTTTGAATGAGCTATCTTTTATAATTAATAAATAACATTATATGTTGTCTAAAAAAAATAACATTATAAATTATAAATTTATAACTTTATTTTCAAAAAATACTTTATAAAATAAAATCTTATATAATCCGAAGCGAAGCGAGGGTTATCGCTAGTCCCTTTTAATCCCGGGACTTGATAGAGTACGACGGCACTATAGCACGACAGATTCAATAACATAATATATAATTTATTTTCTAATAACAATATATACATAACAATATATATATATATAATTTAGTTTCTAATAACAATATATACATAAAAAATAAAAATAATATATAAAAATAAAAAATAATATATAAAAATACAAAAATAAAAAATTTATAAAAAATAAATAATAATATATGAAATGATATAATAGTATATAAAAATTATAAAACAGTATGTGAAAACATAAAAAACAGTTTATCTAGAGTGAGGCCCTGAGATCACATTTCCCTTTAATTCCACATCCATCCACCTACCATCCTTGACTATACTACAGAAATAAAACCCAAACGGTCCTCTCTATCTCTCTCTCTCTCAATATTCCAATCCTCGCTTCCAAGCATCCAATCTCAAATCAAATCGAACGGAATTTCGAATCGAAGCAGACCCAACTTCCGGATTTCAGTTTTGCGAGATGGGTTTCGTTTCTTTCGTCGGAAGAGTTCTCTTCGCCTCCGTTTTTCTGCTTTCTGCTTATCAAGAGTATGTTGTAATTGTTAATTTTTTTGGTATTTTGTTGGGTTTTGGTTGATGGGTTGTGTTGGATCTGGTGAATTTGTGGGAATTAGATCTTGTTTTATTACAAATAAATTCATTAATATTTGTTTAATTTAGTTCAGATTTATGGTCTGTTTGTACATGGAGATAATTGAAGATCTTCACTTATTTTCTAATAATCCAAAATTAGAACTTAATCAATCTATTTCCCTTAAAAAATTGATACCAAATAATGGAATTTTATGTTAAAATAACAAATCAGGATAGAAAATATATAATTAATCTAAAAACTCTGATTTGTTACTCATTTGTTGAAAAATTAATGATTTATTTTAGGTTTAATGAATTTGGATCGGATGGAGGGCCAGCACTTAAGGCATTAAAGCCCAAATATGAAATTTTCACAAATCATGTGACAGCTCATTCTGGCTTCAAAATCCCAGAATTTGAGGTAATAATTTCTTACTTCCATTTTTCGTAATATTTATTTTATTTTATCTTTTAACATTTTTTTTATTTTTTTTGTAATATTTTAGCTGAAGAATTTAATTGCAACTGCAATTGTACTTAAAGGGGTTGGAGGCCTTTTATTCATTTTAAGCAGCTATTTAGGCGCTTTCTTATTGGTTCTCTCTCTCTTCTCTCTTTCTCTCGACAAATTAATTTAACAATCTTGATGAAAAATGAATAAAATAGAGTTATTTAATGAGTGTATTTATGTGTGCAGATTATATATTTGATATTTGCCACACCAATTTTGTACGACTTTTATAACTATGAGCTTGCTTCATCAGAATATGAGGAACTTTTCGCAAAATTCATCTTGGTAATTTTATTATTTTTTTAAAAATATTTTAGGGCAATTTCTTTTAGAAAATATGTCTAACGTGTGTATCCTGTGAAAATATCTTTTGTGGACCTAAAATATGAGATTATGTATATATAACCCTAAAATAATGAGATATTACGCAAATATTTCTTCCAATGTTTCCAAAATAAATACATGACTTCTGAAAATAAGACTGGAATAAATTGATAAAAAGACTAATATATATCATACATATCTAAATTAGATATTGACAAATTCTATTGAGTATCCTAATATTTTTATTTTTATTTTATTTTGTGTAGAATTTGGTATTTTTAGGAGCGTTATTTTTCTTCGTGGGGATGAAGAATTCGATCCCAAAGAGACAACCGAAGAAAACAGGGAAATCAAAAACGAATTAAAGTCGGAATTTGAAATCCATCCTATTAAAAACCGGGAATTGAAATCCATTCTATTAAAGTCGGAATTTGAAATCCATTCTTTTGATTTAATTCCAAGGATTATTATTGTTAAGATGTTAGAATTATGAATTCATGAAAAGTAGGATATGATTTTTGGATTTTGTTAAAAATGAATTGATTTTTTGCTTGAAAGATTTGTTAAGAGACGTGGTATATTGTTATTGTTAAAAATTTGTTTTGAGAATATTGTTTTTCAATCGCGATGCTCGTTTAGCTTATTTTTATTAGCTCATTTATGGTCATTTGGAATTTGACATATGTACATGGATTGTTTAGATTAAATGTTTATCAAGTCGGTCAAATAAGTTCAACTGCTAGATTTTATTTATTTTTAATTTTCTAGCAAATCCTTAACTTTAAAATTTTCTTTTATAATACAATAATGCATGTATAATAAAAGTTCATAAATCATGTGAGTATTGTCCATTAACTGAAAACTAGGTTTATTTATGGGCCGAAATATTTAAATGAAAAATATATGGGCCGAAATATTTACTTTTTATTATTAAACACCAGGTGCATGCAGAAATTTCACACAAAACCCTAACCCTAAAAATCTCCCCGAAATAAAAGGGTTTAAATCCAGCAGCCAAAACCCCTAAAACCCTAGCACGCCAAAAATCAATTAAGGTATTGATTGTTCAATTGATCTAAAATTTTTCTTCATCTTTGATCTTATCAATTGATTTTGTTATGAACTTTAGTCTGTTTTTCTGTGTTTTGAATTTAAATCGCGGAAAAATTCGATGGGATTTAAGCACAAATCGAAGGCTTGTGGCTAGAAAATCAATATGGCCAATCGAGCTCAAAAATTGTGCGAAATCGAACAAAACAACGTCTCTTAATCGAACGATCTTCTCAAGTTTCAATTCTGAAGATCAATTGAAAGAGACCCACATCAATTTCCGCTCTTAAAAATCTAAAATCATCACCTTTTTACACAAATTTCATCTTTTTCACAGCTCAGTCCGACCCAAAAATGTCAAACCCCAAAGTTTTCTTCGACATAATGATCGGAAAATCGAAAACCGGACGGATCGTGATGGAGCTTTTTTCAGACATCGTGCCGAAGACCGCTGAGAATTTCAGAGCTCTCTGTACTGGAGAAAAAGGGATCGGTGGAGCTGGCAAGCCGTTGCATTACAAAGGCTCGAGTTTTCACAGAATAATCCCTAATTTCATGTGTCAAGGCGGCGATTTCACGAGAGGCAACGGAACAGGTGAAATTTGTTAAAAACGCTCTAATATTTCAAATTTACAAAAAAAGTCGAACTAGCTTTTGGAATATTAGGAAATAAACCCGTACTTTTAACTTCCCATTTCTAAAAATCTCGTGACTTTAGAAGTACTAAATAATCAAAGCCCTTAGTCATAACTTCTTTCCCTAAATAATATGTATATAATATTCTTATAATGTATAAATAATATTCCAATATTATAAATAATATTCAAATAGTATTATATATTATTTATATATAAACATATTCAAATAAAATTCATTATTTTATGTATTATTATTCTAATAATAATAATATATAAATAACGTAACAATCAACAATAAATACACGAAATAGTCATCATTATTTTTTTTATTTCTGACAGGTGGCGAGTCAATATACGGATCCAAATTCGACGACGAGAACTTCAAGCTGAAGCACACCGGACCAGGAATCCTCTCGATGGCCAACGCGGGTCGAAACACAAACGGGTCACAATTCTTTATTTGCACCGCTCAGACTTCATGGCTTGATAACAAACATGTCGTTTTTGGTAAAGTGGTTGAAGGGTATAGTGTGGTTGAGGCGATGGAGCGGGTCGGGTCGGATAGCGGGTCGACGGCAGATAAGGTTGTGATTGAGGATTGCGGAGAGGTTAAGGAGAAATGTTAGGGTTTAGGGTTTTAGGGTTTAGTGTGATACGCTTGATACGGATGTTGTTTCTTTGAGTGTTTGTTTGGGTTTCTCTTTGTTTTGAAGGGACTTTGTTAATAATAACTTTTAGGGCTTTTCAAAAATGCACTTTTATTATGTCTAAATTGCAAAAAAAAAAAAAGAACTCTTATATTATTGAATGCAAAAAAAAAAAAATAGTTTTTAAACAAATTGTGAAAAAGGTCCTATTTCTAAGGAAATTTAAAAATCTTTCACTTTTCATGGCATATAAAGCGGGTCGAAACACGAACAGGTCCCAATTCTTTATTTGCACTTTTCAGATCTCATGGCTCGATAACAAGGATGTTGTGTTTGGTAAAGTGATTGAAGGGTATAATGTTGTGGAGGCGATGGAGCGGGTGACGGCCGATAAGTTGTTATTGAGGATTGTGGCGAGATTAAGGGAGAATGTTGGGGTTTTAGAGTGATGGTTTTTGAGTTTGTAGGTGTTTTGAGTTTTGTGTTTTACAGAGATTTTGTTAATAATAAACTTTTACTTGGTTGAATATTTGTTGTTTTTTGTTGGTTGATGAAAGTTGGAAATGAGAAGAGCATGCATTTGATGACCAAACTTTGAGATGATGAGCAATCATTTTGTTGGAATAATATTTTTTTTATTTGGAATATATCTTAAATTGTATTTGCAGTTAAACATTACTTTATTAGGTAGAGTTTGGAGTTGAGAACGTTATTTTGTGGTAAAAATGACAATACTTTCATTAATTCATTACTCAAACAAAAGAAAATAAGTATTAGCATAACTCAAATTGATAGAGGTTAAGGAAAACTGTCGAATTAATGCACCTTTTCAATCTTACATAACATCAAACTAATTAAACTTTGAGATGAGGAATTATTTTGTTGGAATAATATTGTTTTTATTTAGAGTTGATATATATTAAATTGTAGTTTGCATTTAACAATATTTTATTAGATGAGTTAGTATCTCTCTTAAATTGGAGTTTAACATTATTTTGTGGTAAATATGAAAATACTTTACCGTTAGTACTACACTAGTAGTTTCCCAGCTTTATATCAGTAAGCGTGACTGATCAACATCACTACTCAAACAATAGAAAAAGAATTATAAACAGAACTCAAAATGATCAAGGAGAGGTGAAGTAAAAATGTTAAATTAATGCACATTTTCCATCTTAAATAATATCAAACTAAAGCAAACAAACAAGCAAAAGAAAACTGTACATGTAAATTTTCTTAAAATAAAACCCCTCCATAAATCAGAAAAAACACATTATGGGCGCCTCATCTTATCATCTTTTTACCCTATTTCACCTTCATTTTTACGAAACAGTACCAAACAACCAACAAAAGAAAGAATAAAAAACTTAATTTATTAAAGCAAAGATGTATAATCATCACTCTCTCTAGGCAAGCTTTTGAGCACGTCTCTCAAAGCGTAATAATGACTATCGCACCGATGATCGGAAATCAAATTGCCGGAAAGCAAAATACGGTAAAAGTGCTCTCCCGCATTTCGTTTCCATAGCGTGTAGGATTCCATGCTTTTTATTCCCGATTTTTCGATCTCTCTTTTTAAATAGTACATTTTTCCAGGCGTGAATAATTCTTCGGTAACGAATTTATTTTGTTGTTTTAAATCGTGCGAAATATCGTTTTGGGGCCTTGAATCTTTGGATGTATCTATCAAAAAACAGAATATTTACGTTATATATTATGTATCAAGAAGGGAAAATTGTACGATATAAATAAACTTGAAGAACATATTGATTCACTCTCGAAATTTAGTTATTTTTCCATCATTTTTGTTTGGATAATTGCACAATTGGCACCGTGTATTTATTATGTGATATTTCTTGATAATTATACGTTTACAATTATATTGTTGAAAAATAATTGGACTTACTAATACCGGCACGATTGTATGAAATATCTTTAAATTTGGCAATTTCAGATAATTTACGAGCCACATCTTGAATAGAAGATACGACCAATTTAGCGTTTGTGACTATATCTATTACCGCTTTCCAATCTTCTTTTTCTAATATAGTCATCCTGAAAAGAAATAAAAAGAATTTAAAAATAAATTTTGGGAAATTTATAAGTATATATATTTTATTGCAAAAAAATAAATGGAAATTACCAATCGGTCTCAATGATCTCATTTCGTAGTCTAGCTAAGGAGGCCGCACTCAATCTAGGAATTATATCATCCTAAAAAAACCATATTTCAAATTAAGACAAATTTATTAATTTAATCAAAATAAGCATAAATCATGCAATCAAGTCTCAATTTAACCAACTAAGCCTCAACTAACCCACATCGCAATGTCAATTTTAACCAATAAGCCGAAATCAATTCTCAATTCAACCAAATTGTTCAATTAAGCCGCAATTAACCCCCCAATTAAGCCTCAATCACTTAATCAACTCTTCTTCAATAGACCAAATTTACCTTCTAATTAACCCCATCTAAATCAAACCATTACTCAAACCAACAGTTCTAATTTCATCACTCAACTCAATATTCAAAATGAACCATCAACCGAAACCCAAACCCTAAACCCTAAGCCCTAAATTTCGAACCTGCAGAACGACGGTGGAGACGAAGCCCTCGCAACTCTCGGCCGCTTCTCTCGAAACGCAAGGCGGGGTGCCGAATCCGACGGCCGAGATTAAATCCGGCGAGAATCCCAATTCCTCTTTCGATTTGCTCCTCAGCATGATCGCCAATAACGCCGCCGCGGCGCCGCCCAGCGAGTGCCCCACAAATCGTAATTTGTAGCCCTATAAATAAATAGAGATTATTTTATTTTTAGGATAATTAGTTGTAGATGTAGGTTTTATGTTTTGTTAGAAGGAACGGCTTAAATGATCTTTTTTGTCCATGTAACCTAGCAAAGCATATAAATTTACACCTCTAAGTATAATTAGAGGTGTGAATCTTGGGAAATTTGCAAAAAAAAAAAAAATCGTATTATGCTTAAATTGCACATATGTTATTAAAATTGCAAAGAAACAAGTTCCTTCATTCTAGAGAAATTTACAATTTCCAATAACAGTAGGGACTAAATTAAGAGTTTCTCAAGAATTTAGGTTTTTTTTTTTTTTTTTTTTTTGCAATTTTCATTATGTAGTTTTTTTTGCAATTTATGTATGAGAAGGATTGCTAATAATGCAGTTGTGGCCCCGCCCAGCGAGTGCCCGACCAACCTCAACTTATGCCCCTATGAATCAAATTTATTGTTAGTAATTAATACAATTATATGTAAATAAATTATTATTTTTTGTATAAATAAGAAGAATACACAGATTTAGAATTATAAATAGCCGTTTAATCTTAAGACATGCAATTGGTACGAAAATTGGAGATGTGATTAAGTAAAACAAGTTAAATTATTGGCCCACCAATATCAACTTATACCCCTATAAATTTAATAGTAAGTATAATTAATTACACCTATAATTTTTTTTTTTTTTTTTTTTTGTTTGTTAACGAAAGAAACTTTTAGATCTTTTTTGTCCAAAACCACAAACCAAACATACCTATTTGTGATCTCCCATACCTAATTCTGCCGCTACTATCTAAACCCTAATTTAAGTTTCCAAACCCTAATTTAACTTTCCATACCCTAAACCCTAAATAAAAACACCTTCTAGACCCTTACCCTTCCAAACCCTAATTAGCCAAACCCTAATTTAGGTTTTTTTTTTTGGGGGGGGGGGGGGGAGGGCATAAATTAACAAAAATACCTTGCCGCCTCAGAGCTACCAAAATGATGCATACCAAATCCTCCAACCCCTTTCTCGCCACTAGAGACGAAACCAAAGCGGTGATGATCTCATACACCATGTGGGTCCCACGGATCCCTAAAACCCTAATTTGAGTTTCAAGACATAACCCTAAAACCCTACATACATGCTCACCCTTCTAAACCCTATTTTAAGTTTCCAAACCCTAATTTAGGTTCGAGACTTAATACTAAATAAAAACACCCTACATACACCCTCACCCTTCGAAAACCTAATTTAAGTCCCCAAACCCTAATTTAGGTTTTGGGGCATAAAAGTAAATAAAAATACCTTATATTTCTCCAATAATCTCCTTATCGTCCCCAACTCATTCTCCAAATACCACCTCGCCGCCTCGGAGCTACCAAAATGATGCATACCAAATCCACCACTAGAAGACGAAACCAAATCGGTGATGATGTCATACACCGTGTGGGTCCCACGGATCCCCAAAACCACCAATTTATTTCTCGTGTCGATTCCGATATAAAATCCCGGCCGCATCACGCTCGAATCTTTGATGAATTTTACGATGTTTTTCTCGCGGAGCATGGTGTGTTTGGAGAGAGAGGCTAGGTCGTTTTTGTAGGAGCCTCTGGCCAGCTCTAAGTTGTAGATCAGCTCTTTTACCTGGTACGAATTGGGAAATGAAAGTGAGGAATTTGAGTTTAAAAGTAATTTTCTTTCGGAGAATTAATAAAAATTGGGTGATTTTGAGTTTGGTAGTGGGGATTTGGGGTTGTCTTGTGTTTTTTTGGGTTGATAATTGAGGCTTGAATGAATGTATGGATGGGCAAAAAAGAAGTGAGAGCTCTTTACTTGTTGATGTTTTTTTTTTATTAAAGAAAATAGATAATTTTGAGTTTAGTAGTGTGAATTTAGGGTTTTCTTGTGGTTTGGGGTGCTTAATGAGGCTTATATTAAGATGATTGGCCAAAATAGAAGTTCAAAAAAATAAAACTATTGTACCGGTTTTGTCTAAAATAAAAAGAATAAATTGCAATTTTTTTAACTAAAAATGAGATTTACGATTCGTTCAGATTTGATTTGAACGCCGTTAAATTCTTCGGATTTGTTAGAAGAAGCTTGGCTGAGATAAATGAGATACAATCCAACCGTAAAATCGCTCAAACTCCAATCTTGAATGCTGATTTTGCTTCTCTGTAAATTCGCAAGAATTTCGCTGAATGATCTGTTATTTGGCGCTATTTTAAGATTTTCATCCGTTTCTGAAATAAGAGAAATAATAAAAAATGTTATATGGTTTGGGGTTTAGGGTCTTGGTGAGCAGTTTCGTTTAAGTTTTTATGTATCTTTTGTGTGAAATATTGTTTAGCCCCAAATATGCTTCAATCAAACATCAAAAGCAAATGCATAATTAAGAGCCCAAAAAAGAAAAAAAAATGATTGAATTGCAATAATTGTATAATTACACACGAAATGTGCTTAAATTACAATGAATCTCCAAAAAATAAAGAAAAAAAGAGAAAACAAAGGAGAAAGAAACAAACTTGTGAAAGAAGCCCATTTATACAGCTGTAAGGCCGGTTCAAGAGCTTTAGAGAGCCAATCAGATTCGAATTTCCATTTCCAAACGGTCAATTCATCGTCATTTTCATCTGAATTAGACGACTTTTCGTCCCGATTTAGGGTTTTTTCCAATTCGGTTTCTGATTTGGGGGTTTCTGAAAGGTACCGGTTTATTACTCCCGACAAAAGCTGACTATACGCATTTTCGTTTTTCATGTGGTTCAATCTTGAATCTGTAAAGAAAATATCATAAATTGAATAACTGTTATTCCAAGTAAATTTCTTTCTTTTCTTTTCTTTTCTTTTCTTTTATTTGCTACGAGTGAAACTGCACTGAGAAGTCCCTCAAATTCTCTTGAACAAATACCAAATTTCTAAAATCTAATAAACAAAAACGTAAATACACACAAGCAAAATAAAAGAACGTTCGAATTAATATAACACTATCAGCATATAATCTCCCAACAAGTCTCCATCATTTCATTTCCGACAAACTCAGCCAATCAACTACACAATCCCACTACTAAAACGCGAGAGAGAGAGAGAGAGAGTACTGAGATGGAGAAGAAAGCGCTTGGCCATGGCTAAGGCAGAAAGTGAGAAGAGAACTGAGAAGAGGGAGAGAGCAGTTTACACAAACAAAAACGACTAAAATCAAACCACTTTCCAGCATATTCCACCGCCTTTTAAACTGTTACACAAAACAAAACAAAACAAAACAAAATCATCTAATGATACAAAATATTACTTGGGCTGGGCTTTTAAAGAGGATATATATATATATGCTAGGCTGACACCCGTGCGTTGCTGCGGGTATAAAATTATTATGAGAGATAACAAAATTTCACTTTTGAGATATCAAAAATAGATCACTCAAAAAAATTACAAACTACAAACAAAAATTAGGAATAATCTTCCACAATTATGTACTATCGTACAATTATTTGTTTTGTTTTTGTAAGTTAATGAATAAGGTAATTTTTTTTGTACACACTCATTGAATAACTTATAAATAGACTTTTTTGTAATTTCCGAAAGCATTTTGTTTATTTTTGGTTTATGTAGGGTTTTTTTTTCAATAATGCTATGAAACATGACGGAAAATCTCGACGGCATCCCGACAGGCTTTGTTTTGTAAATATTACAGCTAATTGAAGAAACTAAGTAATAATTAATGTATTTATTAGCTGTAATATTTGCATAACAAATCCTGTCGAGATGCCGTCGGGATTTCCGTCATGCTCCATAGCATTATTGTTTTTTTTTTTGCCATTTTGGTAATAATATAGAGTTTCTTTGGAATTTTTCAATAATAAAGGCACATTTTGTTAATTTTGGATAACATAGACATTTTTAGGGACCTTTTTGCAATTTTGGATATTATAGGTGCTTTTTGCGAATTCTCGAAAAACATTTAAGTAGGGGCTATTTTGTAATTTTCAATAATGCATGGACTTTTGTGGAAATTTCAAGATAATATGTAATATTTTTTTTTGGCAATTTTCCAATAATATTGGGTTTTTTTGCAATTTCGAAATAATAGAGGGTTTTTTTTGCGATTTCGGGATAACATAGTTTTTTTTTTTTTGCAAATTAAAAAAAAAAATTTAAGTAGGTTTTTTTGCAATCTCAAATAATACAAGTGCTGTTTTGAAATTTTTATTTGCATAGCTTTGTTTGTAATTTATAATTTTATAGGAACTTTCTTGCAAATGATACAAAAGCCTCACCAACCACCTCACATGTTACTTCAAATAATGGAGATCTCCCTATTAAAAAATCAATGGAGAGAATTTTTCTAAGCCTTCAGTTACGTGGCTATGCAGGTAGCTTGCAATTTTACCCACTATAATAAATAGAAGATATGAAAATTAAATTACATGACTTTTTTTATATATACCATCCTATTTAAAAATAATTCAGCAAATACGACGCATTTCAAAATAATGGAGTATCTACCATTTCTGTCACTAGTAGTAACGGACACATGTGAATTTTTAATTTTTTCAAAAATTTTCCATTTGGCTGGCTAAACAGGGCTAATTAGTATAAAAAAACGTTGTTCCGCCATAGGTGAACATGAAAAAAATTAACTTTTTTGCATTTTTTTCTAAAAAAAAATTATTTTGAAATGAGTGATATTTGCTGATTTATTTTTGAATAGAGTGGTATAAAAAAAAAAGTCCAAATTACAGATAAACACCTAACAGATGGAAATAAAATGTTGAACTCAAGTTTTGGGCCTTATGTTGTAAAAATATATTTATTCATTCCTTCTCCCCCAAATCTTCAATTTACACAAACATGCCGCTTATCAAGAATCTAGCCTTCTTCATCTCATCCGCTTTCGCTGCTCTCTTAGCCATCATTTACACGAGTAATAATCCAATTTCAAGCCAACAAACAACACTCCATTTCTCAATTCAATACTTCATTCATTTCCACATAACAATGGGACGTTATTACAGTGAGTTATGTAAAAGAAGGAAGGCTGGTAGCAGAAACTGTGATATTAAATGCCCATTTACACAGTGATGATTCAAATTTAAACCAACAATATTCAGTTTTAAACCAACACTTCACTCACCTACGTAACAATCCTCCAATTTCAAACCAGCAAACAACATTCCATTTTTCAGTTCAATATTCCATTTCCTCACAAAATGTGATATTATTACAGCAAATTACATGCAAAAAGGAAGGCTAGTAGCAGAAACAGTGATATTAAACGCGACCATTTATACGAGTGATGATTCATTTCCTTTTGCCGAATCCATGGCCATTAAAGACGGGCGAATTTTAAAAATCGGAGATTATTCTTCCATTAAAGCTAATAAATAAGTTCTCTTGTTTAAATTCATTTGAAAATTGATCAGTTGAACGAAATAAAATTCAATTTGAAGTTAAAAATTGCAGGGTTTGATTGGAGATGATACAAATGAAATTAATCTGAATGGAAAAGTTGTTTTGCCTGGTTTTATCGACTCTCATGTGCATTTAATTATCGGTGGCTTACATGTTTGTTTCTTTCTCTTAAAATATTTTTATTTGTATGAATTTCATTATTTACTAATTTAAATGATAAAATCATATAGATGGCTAGTGTCGAACTTGGAGGCGTCAGAAGCAAAGACGAATTCATATCAAAAGTAAAAGAAGCTGTCAAAGGTCGACTAAAATAATAAATTAATTAATTAATTAATTAATTAATCAAATAATGTAAAATAGTTTTTTATTTAATTATTTTAGAAAAAAAGGCGGGTGAATGGATATTAGGTGGCGGATGGAACAACAATTTGTTAAACGGCGAATTTCCGACAAATTCTTGGATCGATGACATCACCCCTCAAAACCCCGTAAAATTAAAAATAATATTTTTATTATTTTTCACATCTTAATATTATTAAAGATGTAAATATTGATTAGGTGTGGTTATCGCGCATGGATCGCCACATGGGATTAGCGAATTCTCATGCTCTGAAAATAGCGAAAATTACTAAGGACACTCCAAACCCTAATGGCGGCACAATTTTGAAAGATTCCAACGGAGGTATATTATATTACGATATATAATAATTTACTAATTAAAATTTTGAATAATTTATTTTAGGAAATTTGCAAAAAAGCCCTTGCATTATGCCGAAATTGCATAAAAAACCCTGTTTTATTGAAAATTTTGTAAATTTAACGGTAGGGATTATGTTTGCAATTTTGGCAATAATGTAGGGGCTTTTGTGCAATTTTCAATAATATAGGGGCTTTAATTTAGGCATAATACAGGGACTTATTTGTAAATTTCATATATGAAAATGGTTTTCAGTGTGCTATATAATAAATCGAGAAATTCACTAAAAAATTTCCACATTTTTTCGAAATTACAAAAAAAGCCCCTGCATTATCGCTTAAATTACAAAAAAACCCTACTTTATTACCAAAATAAAAAAAAACTATACTACTCGGAATTTAACACTGTCATTTTTCCAACTTTAAAATTTAATATAAAAATTAAACAATTTTTTCATTTTTTCTTTTCATTTGAAGAGCCGAATGGTCTGTTAGTCGAATCGGCCCTGGAAATGCTTCTAACCACAATTCCGTCAGAATCAGTACAAGAAAGAAGAGAAGCATTAAATGCCGCCAGCTGGCGAGCTCTCAGTAGAGGAATTACAACTTTGGTGGATTTCGGTCGATTTTACCCCGGCGCTGATGTCACTCACAGTTGGCTGGATTTCAAAGGTGTTTTTTGTAAAATGGTCATAATGTTGCACTAGGTCATGGACTAAACATGCACAATTGTATGAAGTACAGGGACTAACTCACAATTTGCAAAAAGTACTGCTATATATATGTATATAATTACTATGAGTTATAGTCCTTGTACTGTTGATTTAAACTTTTTGGTCCCTGTACTTTGTAAAATTTCGTAAAATTGTAAAATTATTGAATTTGAATTAATCGACTTGGCCACAGAAAGGAGAGAAGCGTTAAAACGCCGCCAGCTGGCGAGCTGATGTCACTCATTCTTGGCAAGACTTTAAAGGTCTTTTTTGTGGATTGGACCCTGTAATTTTTGGTATTTGTAGAAAGAAATTGATTGGTTTGAGGCGTATATGTACTTTAATGGGATTGTGAGTTGGTCCTTGTGCTGTTGATTTGAACTTTTTGGTCCCTACATTTTATAAAATTGTGCGCTTTTAGTCCCTGACTTAACAAAAGTAGCTAACATATTGGCCCTTTTAAATTTGGAGAAAAAAAATATTTTTTTTATTTTCGCAGAGAAAATAAATCTGTAACAATGATTATGTATGCAAATATTTTTTTAGGGTTTAGGTTCTTTTGAAAATAACACCCTGCAATTTTTAGTATTTGTAATGATTGATTGTTTTAAGGCGTAAATGAACCGTTAGTACATGTACTTAATAAAATTGTGCACACTTAGTCTCTGACTTAATGAAAGTAGCTAAATTAAAATACAGGGACTAACTTGCAATTATCCGTTGTTTTAATTGCAGAGGTTTATGAATGGGCGGATTCGGTTGGGAAAATGAAGATTAGGGTTTGTTTGTTCTTCGCTATGCAAACTTGGTCTCAGTTAGCCGTATGTTTTAACATAATTTTCTGTAATATAATACAGTATCTTAGATACTTGTTGATAATAATAATTAATTATGATATTATTACAGGATTTAATTAGAGAGAAAGGACGGTCAATAAGTCAATGGATTTATATTGGTGGTGTAAAAGCTTTTATGGACGGTTCATTAGGTTCAAATAGTGCATTATTTCATGAAGTAATATTAATTTTTTTTAAATTACTTCACTTGATAAATTATTTTATAACTTAATTAATTCATTATTATTTTTTTTCTTTTTGTGTAGCCTTATTTGGAAGGTCAAGATAATTACGGTTTACAACTAACTAATATGGATTGGCTTTTTAATGCGACTCTACATTCTGATAGATCTAACCTACAGGTACCGAAAATGAAATATTAAAATTTTATTTACCTAAGTTAATTAATTTATAACTTTATATTTCAGGTCGCGATTCATGCGATTGGTGACAAAGCAAATGACATGGTGCTTGATATGTACGAATCTACAGTTTCCATAAATGGAAAGCGGGACCGCCGTTTCAGAGTATTTATTTTTATAATTATTATAATTAAAAAATATACATTTTTTAATAAAATTAATATAATATTATTTAACAGATAGAACACGCGCAACATTTAAAACCGGCCTCATTTTCCCGTTTCGGTAAGGAAAATATCATTCCTTCCGTTCAGGTAAATTTCATAATTTTTTGGGTATAAACGCAAAAAATACAAATCACTATTTTTTCATTTCTGATCATTACAGCCCGATCAACTATTTTTATAATTTTTTGAGGTGTAAATGCAAAAAGTATAACTCACTACTTGATTTTTGTTTTTTTGATAATTACAAACAGATCAAATATTTGTACAACTTTTTGGGTATAAATATAAAACTACTTGATTTTGTCTTTTCATATAATTACAGTCGATCAGCTATTTTTATAATTTTTTGGGTATAAATGCAAAAAATTACAAATCATTACTTAATTTATTATTTTTTGTCTTTTTCTGATAATTACAGCCCGATCAACTATTTTTACAATTTTTGGGTATAAACTATAAACGCAAAAATTACAAATCACACTTAAATAATTTTTTTCTCTTTTTCTGATAATTACAGCCAGAACAATTATTATACGATATTGATTCAATCAACAACAAAATCGGTATTTTAAGAGCTCAAAAAGGTTCATACGCATTTAATTCAATCCTAGCTGGCGGCGCGCGATTGGCTTTCGGTTCTGACTGGCCAGTACGTTTTTACGATTTTACCCCTGTAAAATTTTGTGTTTGATTTAAACTGAAATGATCATTGCAGATTGTGGATATGAATCCATTAAGAGCGATTAGAACGGCGATTTACAGAAATGCCCCTGGATTTGAAAATGGTTGGGTTCCTGATGAACGCGTTTCATTAGACGATGCATTAAAAGCGTAAGGAAATTAAATTATCCCTTAATTATTTGAAACATATTAATTTTATGTAATAAGAAAAATATTTTTTGTTATAATATGAATTTTTTTTTTTCAAATAATATGAAAAACGTTTTTTTTTTCGTTAGATGGTGCATTAAAAATGTAACGAAATAAATACCCCTTAATTATTTGAAAAATATTTTTTCTGTAATATGAAAAATATTTTTTTTTCATATAATATGAATTTTTTTTAATATAATATGAAAAATATTTTTCATATAATATGATTTTTTTTTCATTAGATGATGCATTACTTAGCATGACGAATTAAATACCCATTAATTATTTGAAAAATATTTTTTCTGTAATATGAAAAATATTTTTTTCCGTATACTATGGATTTTTTTGTCCGTTAGACGATGGATGTGAAAAATATTATTTATTTTATGTCAATAATAATGTTGGTAACTTATTGTTTGTTTATTTTTAGGCAAACTATTTGGGGCGCATATGCTTGTTTTTTGGATAATGAGTTAGGAAGTTTGGTCAGTGGAAAGTTTGCTGATTTTGTTGTTCTGCCAGCTGGCTCATGGACCGAGTTCACGCAAGATATTAGCGAATCTGTTTTGGCTACTTTTGTGAATGGTAAACAAGCCTATCCTTGATTTGTTGCAAGTAGGAAAAAAAAAGGAAATGTTTGTGATGTGTAATGTGTATTGTTTTGGTGTTTGTTGTATAAATTTGAGAAGTTGAAAATGGTGTGTTGGTTGTGTTATGATAATGGGGCGTCGTTTGTAGAAAAAATCTTGTATACTTGGTATGTGAATAATTTAGATAATTATGTGAAAGAACGAATAATAATGCGGCCCATATATTTCAAATATCTATTGCTGCGATAGTTGATCCTCGCTATCAATTGGATTTAATGCGATATTATTATGAAATGTTAGGGATTGAGATGAGTGAATGCACATTGACTATTAAAAATTACAAAATGTGCAAACTTTTACACATACTAGTGAATAAAATTTTCACTTATCCTGATAAGAGAAGATGAAAGAGGCTTCTAACTTGAGAGCCAAAGACTTAAATTTGTAAATAAAGTGAGCCAAAGACTTAAATTTGTATTTAGTTAAGAGATTCATAACTAGGGTTAGAAAATCTGCCTTCGCATGAGACAACATGTCACCATCATTTCTAGATTTAAATCACACGTTAGCTATACCAAAATCCCATCTATTATATAAACAATAAATTCATGAAAGAGAAGGCAGTCGTATCATGTCTCTATAAACTCAAACATTGCATAACTAAAAAAAGTTAAAATGACTAAAACTGTGACTTAATGGTATGAAGAAAAATTACATGTTTATTGTTAAACGAAATTTGAACTGTCACGTATGAATCAAATTAGCTCTTATCTCAAATCCTTGTAAAAATGCTTTTGAGTGCTACTGCTAAGCTTCAAATAGAAGAGAAGATCAATTATATTTCTAATTATGAGATAATCAAATATGAGCGAGTTGCAATGGTCGAGTTATTTACTATTGACATAATTTGACTTAAATATTATAGATTGTTCAATAAGAGATTATATTACGTTAGTTAGCAAAATATAAAAATCTATATCTAACTGGTACCAATTCAGTATTTGACCAGAAGCTGATTCGGTACATTAATATCTCCATTTGATTATAGAATTTCGATCGAAACTCGCCATGGTGATTTAACGTCAACATAATTAATTAATAAATTATAATTGTTTCAATTTTCAATCACCAAACTCACATGACTCATCTCTAGTTATTACGTGTATTAATATTCAAAAATAGATGAGTCTAAATCAAACAGTATGTTGTTCCTTGTTTTGTGGTTAGAGCCTTAGACTGATGGAGACATCAGACCTAAAGAAGCAACATCTTTTTTTCTTTTTCATTTTTTCATTTCATGAAGGTACATAAATGGATTTATGTGTGTTTCATATTGCTAAATGTATCTGCATAGCATTGGTATATTAATTCAAGATAGTAATAGTAATAAATAAATCAAAATTGCTAGTATTATTCTGCATCTTACTATTGATTCATATTGTATTTATAATTATAAACAAATCGATAAGCAGTATTATTATATGTTGATAACATTATATGTTTCTCTCCTATTCATTGTAGCACGATTTATTCAAAATAAAACAAAATGCAAGGACTCCTGAATCTTGCAAGTAGCATATATACTGTTATATCAGTATATAACTAAAATACTGATATATACTCACGTGCATGTGTGGCCCGCACGTGCTATTTTGTCTCCTTGACTGGTCCAATTTCTAATTTCAATCTCATCATATTGTTTCACTAAAAAAAGTTTTAATTGACTAAGTTTTTTGATTAATTTTCGATGATTTAGACATTTAAAATAGATAAAAAAGAGTTGGATTAAAGTACAATTAAGCCAATTGCACCACCGTCGATTAAAGTTGGCATGTAGTGATTCAACTAATGATTCCAAATTTGACCATTAATAATTGGGATAATTTGGACATAATTTGCAATTTTGCAATATGACCCGTATTAGATAACAGAACATAATCTAGAAAATCCAACATCAAACCAATAGGAAAATATAAAATATCTTTTCATAAATATTTAGAACCAGATTTATACTTAGACTAGATAATGACTAAATTGAACTAATTATATAAAGATAGTTATGTTTGTAACTACTGTCTAATGAATGACTTAATTGTAACTAAATATAAAGATATCTCTGTTTGTGATGATCGATTTCTTAGGGTTTTTCAATTTTGTCCAGTGTAAGACGCAAATAGACACATTTCAAAATATTTTGAGAGATTATTCATCTACATATTGTTGCACAACTAAAGTGATTAAAATAAACCAGTTTTCAAAACAACATTTTGAGATGCGACTTGATGAAACATTTGGCCATACAACTATTCATAATTTCTTTATGGCATCAAAATGTCTCAAACATGAAATCATTTTAGTAGAGTCAATTGGTTAAGTGGCAACCGTACGGATGCCCAAACTATACAAGGCCATGATTAAGCCTTTTCCTTTCTAATGTTAGTGGTTTCCAGTGAATTAAAGGGTTATTATTGCCTAACTTTGATTAGCTTTTGTAAGCTTGTTTCTTGAATTTGTTGCACAAGAGGAGCAAAACCAAGGAGTCCATTTATTTATTATTATCATTATTAATATATTATTGTTGTTATTGTTATTATTATATTAAAAACATCATGTAAATATTACGAATACTATATTAAGATACAAAAATAATGTATACATCAATTTGAAATTGATTACCAATTTCTCATTTCTTAATTATCGACTAATGTCATATACACATCTTGAAAACCATCAATTCACTTAATTAAACCACATGGATAATTTTATGTGTACCTTATATAACCTCAATTTATATTGTAAACTTCTACACTAGATTAATAATTCAAAAATATAAAATAAAATGTGGGTTTTTTTCAAGCAAACATACATGGGTTAGGTCAATATGTTGTTTTATAGCCCTTGAAAATGAGGCAGAAAGAGTGAGCCTACATAGCAAACTCAAATTTTTAAAAAAATGGCAGCATGCATTAAATTAGGGAGACAATCACCAATTAATTATTCAAAAAACCCTACATCATTCAACTATTTATACATACATAAACCGAAACCAACACCTAAAACCCTAAAATCAAACCCTAATTTAGAGGAAGAACAAATGACAGGAATTGGATCACCATGTGGTGCATGCAAGTTTTTGAGGAGAAAATGTACGAGGGGATGTGTTTTCGCGCCGTACTTTTGTCATGAGCAAGGAGCGGCTCAATTCGCAGCGGTACATAAAGTTTTCGGAGCGAGTAACGTGTCAAAATTATTAGCCCATCTGCCTGTAACAAACCGGCCTGAGGCTGCTCAGACGTTATCATATGAGGCTCAAGCCAGATTGCAAGATCCTATTTATGGCTGCGTTTCACACATTTTCGCCCTTCAACAACAAGTTAGTATATATAAATATCACATTTTACGATGTTTATTAGATCATATTGCATGCTAAAATGGTATATTATATCAATTATTGATCGATGATATGGATTTCTAATAAATTTGACAAATAAATTCAGGTGGTGAATTTGCAAGCACAGCTAGCATCTCTCAAGGCTCAAGAAACACAATGTTACGCAAATGGTTCTTCTTCATCTTCTTCTTCCTCGCAAAATGACTACAATTTACGTTCTGAATTTACAAATTTCCATCAATTTTCTAGCTCTTCAATGAATTACGAAAATGGATTTATGAGCTCGAGTTCTAATGACTATTCTTGTCAGAATTATGAAGCTCGATCTTATGGAAATGGAGAAAATGACTCATTTGACATGGGCGATTTGCAATCAGTCGCAATTGCGTATCTTAACAGAGCATAGTTATTTAATTCTGAGAATTTTAATATTGCTTTTAGACGGTGATCTTGAGATGAATCTTTTACTAAGTATAGAAAATGAACATCCAAAATTTTAGTTTATTAAAACTAAATTTGTTATTTTAGATGTCATTTTTCTGTGCATAGGAAAAGAGTTTCTCTGAATATCATTTCACTGCTTTCGACTCAAACAATTTTGTAATTTTTCTGTTACTATATTTCCTTATGGGTTATGTTATGTAGCATTTATTAGTGAAGATAGATGGTTTATATTAACAAGCCCAAGTAATTAGCATTGGGATCAGTTAATTATAATTTGGGCTTTTTTTTAATATTATTATAATTTGGGCTTTAATTATATGATTTTCATTTCTAAAAGGGACACCTGAAAGTGGGGATCACCAAACAAAACCTAACACCTTCATGAAAGGGTGTTTGTGTTTGGTGTGGAGATTTTTTTTTTTTGAAACCCTAGGTACCATGATCCGTGTTTACTTCCTGTGTTTACTGTTACGTTTCGGCTCCTACCAGTTTGAAGAATATATATATATATATATATATATATATATATATTTTCCAATTAATTGATTCTGAATTCTGATAAGGGTGGAGAACTTAAACACTTTGTTATGTAATTGAATTTGAATAGTTCTATCAGACTATAATATAATAATCCCAATACTGAAATTTTAAAGAAAGAAACAATAATTTGGACTGATGTAATAATCTAAGGGATTAAAATTGGGCCTAAAAAATCAAAGGCCCAAATACTTCTCCCTTATTCACCAATTAATATAAAAATCATCATACAGAACTAGTCCACCATAGACCATTTAATTAAAACACTCCACGTCACTAAATATTCAACGTGTAATTGTTTTATTGGATCGGTGTACAATGGACCGCGTTCATAGACATCGTATTTTCAGTCTAGATTTCTCGATTCCTTTTTTCAATCAATTCTTTCATTTCGAAGCTTCAAATCTTTTTTAAGGTGAAATTGTTTCTCTCTCGACTAAATTCAGATCCGAATTTCTTCAATTGCTTAGTTGGTTTCTTGATTTGGAGCTAATTGTTGTGAATTTTTACTGTAGAGCGTAAAGGGGGAATTCGCAATTTTTGGGTTTGTGGTGGGAGGGAAAAATCGGGGGTTTGTCAAGATTTTCGGTGGAAATATGAATTCAAGAAGGTCAGTTTAGTTGTATTAAGGGAATTTTAGTTCTGATTTGGGTCTGATAGTTTTTAGTTGTAAGTTGGTCAATTTGAGTTTTTGATTAGAACTAGCGTAAGTTATGAAATTGTTTCAGTAATTCAACAATATGGTTATTATCCTGCTGTATAAACTTGTATGGTATTTAATGAAACCTTTAGTTGGCCATTTGCATGCTGTGTCAAGAAAAAGAAAGAGATAATATGTGTAATTAGAAACCCTAATTTTCTGTATATGCATTTTCACTTCCCAAACATTCAATTTTTATGAAAAATGATTCTGTTTTTGCATCGATTGAGAACCCAATTTAACATAAAAGTGTCATTAAAATTAATAGACTTGAATTTAGGGAAATAAATTTGGTACCATCTTAACATATACAATAATAGAGTTCAATTTATTTATTTCCCTAAATTTGGTACCATTTTGAAATATACAAAATATAATAATAGATTAAAATATAGGGAGAATAGAGGGAATAGAGTGGCATCATTTGACGGAATAAAAGAGGGTGGAATAACGGCCAGCTCCTATTCCAACTCATGAAATTGATATATAATAGAGTTTAATTTAGGAAAATAAGTTGAATCAATTTCCCTGAAATTAGTACCATTTTAAAATATACAATAATAATAAATTCAAATATAGGGAAAATGGAAGGAATAGAGCGGCATTATTTGACGGAATAGAAGAGGGTGGAATAAGGGCCGGATCTTATTCCACCTCTCATGAGATTGATGAGCATGAAAACGAACTTGCAATGGAAGGTCTCCAAGATAGAGTCAACCTTCTCAAAAGGGTATATTTATTTTTTTATATTTTTATATTTGCAAAGATATTGCTCAGTTATTGCATTGTGGTATTACGTGCTCTTATTCCTTTAAGCTGATTTGCATAGAATAATGAGATTTAGATTTGAGTTTAATGATAAATTTGCATGTCTTTTTAAGAATTTGAACCATGGTAAAACATTTTTTAAACGAAAGTACAATGATTTTCAAGCCAAATCTTTTTTTTATGCAAAAACAATTTGTTAAAGAAATTTGCAAGGCAAAAAATCAATTTGAAATTCATTATTATTAACAATTGGGTATATGTTCTCTTTGGTAAAATCTAGCGTTGAAAATTGAATGCAAAAATATAAAAGAAAAATAACAAAAAAAAACTATTAGTTATTATTGGTTGATTTTTAGTAATTTTGCCGTGTTAATTATTTATTTCTTAATTATTTTAACTTATGAATATTTGTATATTGACAGCTGTCAGGTGATATTAATGAAGAGGTCGAGACCCACAACCGTATGCTTGACCGAATGGTTCTCTCTCTCTCTCTCTCTCTCTCTCTCTCTCTCTCTCTCTCTCTCTCCTCTCTCTCTCTCTCTCTCTAACTCTCTCTCTCTAGTTAACTCTCTCTAGGAACTCTCTGACTCTAATTAACTAATTCTCTCTCTCTCTCTCTCTCTCTCTCTCTCTCTAGATATTTCGCTTTCCCTCTCTCTAAAGAAAAATGTTTTGGTTTTCAGGGGAATGATATGGATTCATCGAGGGGAATTCTTTCAGGAACTGTTGACAAATTCAAAACGGTAAAATCTTAATTCAAATTAAAAAAAAATCAAATATTTTCATAACATTAAAGTAAATATGTATTTTTTTACAGGTATTTGAGACAAAATCGAGTCGTAGAATGGCGACACTTGTCGCCTCATTTGTCGCTCTCTTTCTACTCATTTATTACTTGACCAAATAAATGTGTTTTATGATGAATCTATTATGCTTTAAGATGATATGAACAGCTTGAAAAATGATATTCAGCGTGCTTTTGTTTGTTCATTTAATGTAATATACGAACTATGAATGATGACTTAACTCTGCTTATGTCATATGTGAAAAATTTTCTTCAGCGTACTATTCTTCTTGATATTTTTAGTTTTGGTTCGATTTAAATATTTGTGGTGTTAGTTTTTCCCAATTCTGTTTGGGTTTTGTTTGCAAAAAATGAACAAACTAAACCGACCCAATTATATTTTGTGTTAATTTACTTTATAATGACACAATCTCAATTTTTTAGATTGTGTATCTTAATGATATTTAGACGTCTTTTTCTTTAGGTTTTAACTGAACAAGCTATCGAATGAACACCCCTAATTAGTTGTAATTAATAAATTACTATAAACAACTTGAAATGTAAGGACAACAATTAGTTGCATAAATTAACCCTTAGTTTTTTTTGAATACTTGCTTGAGGAAATTAACCCTTAGTTACCTTTAAATATATTTGAAACGATATAGAACCTGTTTTGTCTCGCATGCAATTGTGGAATTACAAGTAGATGAGTCAATGTCACTGACTCACTATGCTTCAATTACCTGTCTAGTTGTGTTCTAAATTGTTTAGTGTTTCTTTGACTAAATAAGTATAAAACTAAACAAATTGGATAAAATTCAGACAGCTCGAGTTCCAGACAATCTGGTCCCAAACTTTTCAAGAATCTTTATGTTACATATTTTTTTAACGAGTGCAATATGCAATCAGCTATTTTGTTTGGAGCTCCAAATCAATTTTCATATTTTATTTTTTCTCGTGACACTTTAATTTACTTTTCACACCATGTATTTAATTTTTTATATGCAGTGCCATTAGAAAAATATTTTCTATAGACAGCCCCTCAATTTTCTCTAAGATTCCCCTTTTGATGTGGCAAAAGGAACATCTTTCATAACATAAACATAATATAATAGTAGCATTTTTTTACTGCTAAACTAAATGAGAAAGTGGAAATCATGAGGGGGTATTGTAGCGAGCTTGTAGCGACCGTTTCATTTATATACTGTTTCTTCCGTATTTTTATATGTTTTTTGTTTTTTATATACTGTTTTTGTTTTTCACGTATATACTGTTTTACGGCCTCTAAAAAATGAATTTTTATATACTGTTTGTGTTTTCTATATATTGTTTTCGTTTTTTCACATATATACTATTTTTACAAAAAATGGACTTTTATATATTGTTTATTTTCAGTTTATATAGTTTTTATCAGTTTTATATACCGTGACTACATGGTCGCTACAGTACCCGTCATCCAGTATCAGCTCTCAAACTAAATAAAGATCTCAGGTTGTGGGACCCAGTTAATATAATAATTACTTTGCAGAATAGCTGGTTTAGCTTTTGTCTTATCCCTTCGAGCACCGAATAGGTGAGCATAGTCTAGGTGTTTGATTGTATCGTAATTCTAAAAGAAAATTGGATTCTTTGTATTTGTTGAGCAATCACTGTATCAATTATAAATATTTAAATGGAGTTTTTTTTTATATTATTGTGTCTTTTGGTGTTGAAGTTTTATTCTATTGCATGTTGTGTTAATTTGGTAGATTTGAGTAGTGGTAAAACCACACAATTGCATACAACGAATGACAAAATTGCTAAAGAGGGAAAAGTAGTAGATACCTCATTTTTCTATAATCAATATTGTCTTACGAATGTAATATCTGTAATATCAGGGAGCATAGGATTTAAAAAATAGTTGTACAATATGAAAGAACTATCAAGTGAAAATATATATCATTTATTAATTAACGACGTACTCATATCATGTTTATATCTAAATTACAACTGCTACAATATTTGATTAGTCTTAGAGTCTCTATTGACCCTTTTAATTTGATTATTTTATCCGCCAATATTTTTATATATTAAATTATTTAATATATCTTACATTTTCTTTTTTATCCATTTATTTTTTTAAAACACTATCTTTCTTTATAAACTATATTATCTGCATGCAATACTTTATATATTATTTTTTACCGTTGCTACCTCCAATGTTTGAATTTTGAATGATAAAATTTAGGGGGTGAATGTTGGGTGCTTATAATAATAATATATTTTTTTGTTTAAAAGAAAGATGCAAGTCTCTGTCCAAATATAAAGCCAGTCATAGTTTAGCTCCTAGATTTTCCGTATCAAGATAAATAATTTTGAAGTACCTGAACTCCAACAAAATATGATCTAATTGGTCTCTTTAGGAAATAAAGTGTTTTGCCATTGGAAGCACATGCATTACTTTCTCAAACCTAATTATATCTGCCTACGGGCTTCAACAAAAAAAAAAAAATACTAATTATATCCAGCTCAAATTTGAAGGATTCTATGAACTTTCCGCCTTTCTTTCCTTATTGTGAAGAGGGTCGCGTGAAGTATTTATATGTGAACTTTGCATAGAAGTAAATAATTTTTTTCCAAACAAGAACGAGAGATTGATTTGAATATAATAAATTAATAATTAAACTTATCTAAACAAACTTCTCAAAAATATGCTTGTTTTCCTCAAAATCAGCTAAAAAGAACAAATTAAAGTGAAGTGATCATTAACAGAAAAAGAAAAACTAAAATAGAATACCATAGTGGATTTCTCCTTTTCAAAAATGAAAGTGTCAAAAATACCAAATGTTTCCGAATCGGTTTCTCAAATAATTGAGGATAAAAAATACTAGCAAAGGAAAAAAATTAAATAATGACAAAAAAGAATTTAATTTTAAGAGAGAAATATGAAGCATATTTTCATATATATGATGTTATGATAAATTGTTATCTTAGAATTACAACAAGTTTGTATGTATATGAATATGTATATATATGTATGTGTGTGCAATTATTCTTTCTGTGATGTGTTTAAACAATGGTCTCAATATATGCTTCCTTTACGCCACATTGCTCGTGAGCTGACCAAGCACAATAGAAGCAAGGGGGCGAGGACACACTCACTCCCCATCCGCTACAAACTGATGGCGATAGAGTTGCAGTTATTGGGCGCAGATCTCGAGGGTCTATACATTACTGAGCAGGAGACTGCAGCGGAGGTTGAATGCACCACGAAGGAGGAGGAGGATGAAAACATATATTACTATGTCAAAAATATTTAGGAAATATGAAATCACGACGGCCTAAAGCATGACCAAATCATAACGAAATTTGTATATACTATTTTTCTGCTTTTCAATATACTATTTCAATGTTAGACATATTTTTGTTTTTTATGTATTATTTACTCTTTGGAATTTTTATATACTGTTTTTCTCTTTTTATTATATTATTTCTTTTCTATATATTATTTTGACTGTTTACGTATATACTGTTTACAAAAAATGAATTATATATACTATTTTTTTTTCAATTTTATGCATTGTCTATTACCTACATATAATGTCGTTGTGTTGCACAACGGAAACATCTGTCGTTATATATCAGGTTACAAAATGTTTTGTTTGCTAGGAGGGGAAAGGGGAGGGCAAATACATACGAATACATATATTTCGAAATTTTATTCACTAAATTTCTAATATCATATATTATTATATCAAACAATATCGGGGAGGGGTGTATGAGTACCGAGCTACAAGATCTAATTGATCATCAACGCTGACAATGAAAATCTCGATGGTGTTTTCTCGAATGAAAATCTCGATATTTCTCTTGGTCTTTGTTATCCGCATCATCTTCATCCAATGCCTCACGAGGGCAATGCGAAACCCCTGATAAGCAATTCGAAAAATGCTAATGGAAATTAATCTGTTTTTTAGATCAAGAAAAATCAAACAACAAACAAAAACTCTGTTTACAGAATTCAAATCAAGTAGTACACATGAGAAGATCATGAATTTTTAAAACCATCTAAATTGAAAAATATTCTTAGTATCTTGAAAATTCCTCAAATCGAACACATTAGGTTTTAAATGGGAGTGTATTTAATCAATTTTCATAATACATAAAAATAATATTAACTTATGGGGAGTGATGAAGTAAAGATTTTAAACCCCCACATAAAGGAGATATGATTACACATATATGTTTATGTATTTATGTTTTGTTACTATTTGTTATGTACACTATTTGTCATTCCTGTATAATTTTTTTTAAAGCCATATACTATTATATAATGTATATTATATTGTTGAATAAAAAAACATTATATGGGTGAAAGACTGCTAGCGCAATTGGCCACACACAAAAAAACTCGAATAAGGGAGAGATCCCAAGTTCGAGCCCGGCTTGCCGGGGTTTTTTCTGAAAAAAAATACGTGAGAACGTATGAGCCACCGTATTAAATAATTAAAAAAAAACATTATATGGGAATAACTTACTAGTACATATCGATATAAAAATAACATATAGTATATGAGTACATACTAGGTAGTAAGTACCAATGTACATATAATATATTATATATAAATGCTGAAACAATATATACTACATTTATTTAAAATAGTATATATATATATATATATATATATATATATATATATATATATATATATATATATATATATATATATATATATATATATATATATATATATATATCAGTACAACATACATAATTTATATTGAGGCAGCACATATATGAGTGATTATGTTGATACAAGATTCCTTAGAATACTTGTCACTCGTGGTGCACACGGCCTCCTTGCAAAAGTTAAAATCTATCAAAAAATTTGAAAAATGATATTACAAGTAGCAAATTTATCCAACACCTTTTTTCTGTTTGAGAAGGGTAGATTTGAAATTTTGAGCATTTGAGGCATTAAATTATTGATGGTATGGTGTTTTTGGAAGGATAATATATGAAATTGCCCACTAAAGCTGCTAATTGAATTGTCTTATTCATTTGTTCTAATTAAATACTGGTAATTAATTATGCAAATCAAGGCATAATCAAGATTAGGGCATCTAATTATTGGGTTTTGGGCTGATTTAGTCAGAAGCTTTCTTAATTAATGCATGTTTATCTACAAAAGCTGATTAATTAGCATCTTAATTATGGTGTGTAAGAGAACAAGCATCTTTAATTATGAAGCATGTGACCACTTTTTCTAGGGATAAATGCTCTTTCGCAACGATAAAATATCAGCCTTCAAATAATGAATTGTTTTTAAAAACTAACCTTAAAACAAAACAAAAATGCAGAAAGTTTCATGCTTGATTTTGTAAAAATAGCATTTTTGAATATTTTGTGTTTGATTTTTTATTTTTTACTTCAAATACTAGGCATTCAAAAATATTGTTTTCATATCAAATAAAAAGAAGAAAATAGAAAAGTTAATTTCGAATGCTCAGTTTTCGAAAGAAAAGCAAATGTTCATTTTCATATTCCTAATCTTCGAAAGTGATATTCTTATATAAAATATGGAAAGATTAATTTTGCTTCATTATAAGGCTATTATAATAAATAACTTACAAGTGATAGTCAACGTCAGAATATATGTTTACATCCAACAAAATGTATCAACATTCAACAGAAATAAAAAGCACGTATAATGCATGAGTGGTATTTAAAATAAGTTTATTGTAAAGAAGTTATTATTTTCTGATAAATTGTATAAAATCTATTCTAAAAGAAGAGCCATGTTTAAATAGCAAAATTTTATAATATAAATTCTGTATGTGAACTCCATAAATGTACAGCGCACACATAAAACACAAGATATGCATTCTAGGGAGATGCTAAAAAACATACGTATGTTCGAACATACGTTTTTTTAAAATACCCGTAAAATGGTTATAAAAAGTAAAAATTCAAATTTCAACCATATGGATGTAATATATATGTTATGAATATGTTGTGGATTAATTTTCACAGGAATCAGAAAAATATATCGTTGCCATCATGTATCATCAAACTATTATTCCGATATATGTTTTGAATAGTGCTGCATATTTTTGATGATATATGATGACAACGATATAATATTCTGATTTTGGTGAAAATTAATCTCCAACATATTCATAACATATATATTACATCCGTACGGTTAAAATTTTTATTTTTATTTTTTTAATATGTATTTTGGGTGTGGCAAAAAAACGTATGTTGTGCATACGTATGTTTTTTAGCCACACCCTGCATTCTATTACCTAAAATGAGATATGTGACGCAAGTTTATTCATTTAAATTTGGTTTAATAATAATTGGTACTTGATTAAACGAATCTATGAGATTATATAATATTGACTCGTTATAATCAAACTCACAATCTGCTCACAAAGGATATAAAATTTTCAAATGTACCCACCTTCCCCTTAACACGCTGTACAACACGAAACCCTAATTTCCAACAGATTCCTATCTTTTGTTAACCTACATAATTAATCTCCTAATTTTCTCTCACTCATGGATTAATTATTCAGCTTCTTTCTCTTTCTAAAACTACATCCAACCAATAATCATGAAGACCCCTGAGTCCTTTGTGCCTGCGTAAATGTGGAGCTGGTACGAACGGTAAACCAATAACTCATCAGCATCATAATCTTGTATTTTAATATATAGATAGTATTAGATTTTATTATGTTTAAAAATATATAACACAAATCATTGTCTCACTGTGCAAGCTCCATTTGTATAGGCCACAGAAGATTCAGACTGGTCATAAGTGCCTTCGCATATATCTTATTCCTCATCTTTCAAATTTTTTATTCACAGTTAGCCCCAAAGTCTCTCTCTCTCTCTCTCTCTCTCTCTCTCAAGTCTTCACTATGTTTCTCTCTTCATTATTCTCCCCAAACTTCATACACTTATGAAACAGGAAGAGTCTAACCTAATTTCTACTAATATTACCTCCAGATCTCTAGGGTTTTGAACTTTGATGAGCCCACCGAAAGCTTTTACTAGATTTAAGCGGAAGTGGCATACGGGATACGATCTCTCTAGTAATTAAGCTAATGGAGTTTGCTTGAAAATCGAAGAGGTAATTAAACAAGCTTACAGTTTCTAACTTTGTTAAAGAACTAGCTCTAATTCTCTCTTCAAGCTCTTTCTCTAATTTAATATTTTGATTTTTTATTCTTCCTATTTTGCACTTGTTCTCATATACTAACTTTCCATCTTTACAAAAAAATCATCAATTGGTCAGAGAACATCATAAAATACAACTAAAAGAAGTTCAATCCGTCAAACAAGCTCAAGAAAACTAGCTATCAACTCCTCAAAAGATGGCGAATAGGTGGTGGGCCGGCAGCCATTTAAGCCTCCCAAAGAACCCTAATTCTTCTGAAATATCCCCCAAATCAACTGGCTCCATAGGAGCACACTCTTCAAATTCTAACGACGACAACAACAACAACAACAATAACAACAACAACAACAACAGAGACAACAACGGAGACCCCCAAGATGGAGCAATCGTGCCGGGTAACCGCCGCCCACGTGGCCGGCCAACCGGTTCCAAAAACAAGCCGAAACCTCCTATTTTCGTGACGCGTGATAGCCCAAACGCGCTCAAAAGCCACGTCATGGAAATTGCAGGAGGTACTGATGTGGCGGATGCCATCGCCCAATTCTCACGCAGGCGTCAGCGTGGCGTCTGCGTGCTAAGCGGGGCAGGGACAGTTGTTGACGTGACGATTCATCAACCCTCGGCCCCAGGCGCTGCAGTTGCACTTCATGGTAGATTTGAGATATTATCTCTTTCTGGAACGTTTTTGCCCGGCCCGGCCCCACCAGGATCGACTGGCCTGACAGTTTATTTGTCAGGCGGTCAAGGCCAAGTGGTGGGGGGATCTGTTGCCGGGCCTCTAATAGCTGCAGGACCTGTCATGATAATCGCGTCAACTTTTGCAAATGCAACATATGAGCGGCTACCTCTTGAGGAGGAAGAGGAAGGTGGGCATGAGCAATTGTCGGGCTTGGGCTCAGCCGCCTTGATGGGCTCGGTACCGGATCCAACTGCATTTCCGATGTATAATTTGCTGCCTGGGGCGGCGCAAGCATCACAACTTGGTCTTGATGGTTTTCCGTGGGCTCATGCACGGACGTCATTTTAAGTAGATATGATGATTTATACAAGAGTTAACTACCTTTTTAGATCATTGAATTTGAATCCTAGTGTTCGAAGGAGGAGAGAACTCCTGTGATATAAAAGCATGATCAATGAAATGTAAGTGAACTACTTTTGTTTAATATAATGGTTCAAATAACTTTCTTGGATTGATTTTAGCCAATGACATGGTGATTAATTGTAATTGTATTAAAACAAGTTAACCTTAAGATTTCGATTTCTATTAGTATCAATATTTCTGAAATAAGGTTTGTTAAATGGAAATTTTATATTTCAAAGATTCAATCTATGAAGCACATCTCTTCCATAGCTGGATATTTGATTGTATTGTGCTCTTCATTTGAGTGAGGGTAGTATATTTGTCTTGGAAAATCCTCCTGCATCTTTCACGCCAAATTTCATAGAGCATAGCTGCCGTTGAAATTACAATTTCCTTATCATGTACCCTCAACAGTGTCTGAATAGTATCCGCTGGGTTCTGCTTGTCGATATATGAACACACTCTTGGCAGCTTTGAAACAAATGATTAGCAGATTCCACTTCATTTCGACAAAGAATGCAGATATTCAGAAAGATAATCCTTTTTTGATCAATTGGACAATGGTTGGCAGTATATTCCTTAGTACTCTCCAAATAGTATACAATTATTCTTTCATGCATGAAAAGAAAAGAGCTTCGTATAATTTATACAGTAGTTAATATAAGGTACAATCAAGTTTTCTCAAAAAAATAAAATAAAAGGTATAGTTTTAAGGATATATTATTAATGCTTAATTAGTTAGGGCAATATATTTTTGTGCTTCTATATGACGTATATGTTATGATGACTTCATGCCGTGGATATGAGCATGTTAATTTTGAAAGAAAATCATGTCGTGATCTAAAAAAGCAGTGATACTAGCTAGCTATAATTTTTCTTCATTACTGGAAAATCAATTATATATATATATATATATATATATATATATATATATATATATATATATGTATATATGTATATATGTATATATATATATGTATATATGTATATATATATATATATATGCTAGCTATATGTAGGATCCAAAAATCAGATAAATTATCAGTTAATTTTTTTTATGACTATTTTTTTGAAGAAAGTTTTTAGTGAAGATGATTTTATTATTATAAGATTGCCAGTCTAGATAATAATGATTGAATTCATTTGATAATTTTGAACCTTTGATGATTTTGATATATTTTTTCTTCCGAAAAAAGGTTCCCTCAAAAAATCTCACTATTTAAAAAATATCACTACCTATGTAGATATTATCTTCCTAATTGCAATTTTGTAATATTTTTACATGTTATGTGATATAAATTGTGTCAATACCAAATAAAATGACAATATATATATTTCCTATTTTCTGTCCTTTTATTATCTATATACAAGATAGTATATTTTATTTTTTTTAATCAAAGTACAATACATAGATTTTTTTTTTTTTAGAAAATTCGGTGAAGGCTTCTATCGTCCCTCTTCTGAACAAAATTTCTATAAATCTACAATACATAGATATAATGAAACACCTAAGTAATAAAATGATACATGAACATAAGTAAACTCATTGACGAACCACGAGATGAACTGTCATTTAATCAAGAGCCTTTTTCTTTCAATCATAGACTCGTAGTCATAGCTTGTTTAGTTTTTGTCCATAGTGAATCACGAGATTAAATGTCATTTTATTTTATTTATAGGCCTAGAAATGTAAAATTTTAAGAGGGCTTGAATAGGAAGATGAGTTCGCTTAATATTTGTATGGCAAGACCAACCCATGAAGCTAAAATAGCAAGAAAGACATTTTGGCCCACAATGTGAAAAGGAAACAACAACAAAAATTTATTCTTCCGCCAACTCTTTCGTTTATTTTATTTATTTTTATTTTTTTCATGAAGAATTTTGGAGAGGGCTTAAATATCCCCCTTTCGTAAATTATTTGTATAAATTTAATGTTTCTGAATTTACAATGGACAGTGAATCTATAAAAAGAAAGAGAAAAAATAAAAGCCTAACACAATCTAATCTCTTCACTTTCATGGGCCCAATAAAATAAAAAGAACTAAAAACGAAGGCCCAATAAAACGAAAAATTCCCCTCATTTTGACCGGTTAACACCAGCAAAGAGTCTCCCCGGTTGGACATTTCGCCAGCAGCCCTCGTATATTATATCTTTGAAGTTTGAACAAGTGATGGTCTTGTTCATCAAGTCAGGAGATAATTCTAAACAAAAAAATTCTGTACATCTTACATGGGTTTGTTCTCCTTGCAGTTTGACTCAACCTAAATTAACAAGCACATCACGAAATTCGAATGCACTGACAAGTCAGAGGAGAATCCAAAGTGAACCTTCTCGTCTCTTAATCAGCATCATTGCTGATGTATAATCATTAAAAAAAAGTATATAAGAACCACACACTTTCTCTATATAAACCCCATGCATCAACAAACATTATCTCAATATCAAATCTTTTCTTTCAACACTTAGTCTAATTTGTTGAACAACTCATAAAATGGGAGAGAGAGAACTAAAATTGTTGGGTACATGGGTGAGTCCCTATGTAATTAGGGTTCGAGTCGTGCTGAACCAAAAGGGGTTGAAGTATGAATACTTTGAGCAGGATCTAACAAACAAGAGCGAGCTTCTTCTCAAATACAATCCGATCCACAAAAAGGTCCCAGTTCTTATCGACAATGATCAACCAGTTTGTGAGTCGCTGGTAATTTTGCAGTACATTGATGAGGCCTGGTCTAAGACTGGACCGAGTGTGTTGCCAACTGATCCTTATGAACGCGCTATGGCTCGATTTTGGGCAGTCTACATTGATGACAAGGTGTTGTTTTTAAACATGATATACTTAGTATTTTCTATATTTTATTAGTTGAATGGTATAATGTCATTAAGTATTACTTCGTTTACTCATTAATCATTAATTGCTTGTCCGTATTGATGAACCAGGTGTTCTTAGCCTCGGCAGGCATCCTCAAAGCCACAACAGAGGAGGCAAAAGCAGAAAAAATTATCGAGACCATGGCCGGGCTAGAATTATTGGAAGAGACATTCAAGAAATGCTCAAAAGGAAAACCTTTCTTTGGTGGAGACACAATCGGTTTTCTAGACGTCACTCTGGGATCGTGCTTGGTGTGGTTAAAGGCAACAGAGAAGGTATCTGAACTCACACTTCTTGATGGAAACAAGTTTCCGAAATTAGTCAAGTGGACAGAGCAATTTCTCTCTGCCGATTGCGTGAAGGAGGTCATGCCGAAGGTGGAGAAGGTTGAAGAATATATAAACAAGACACTAAAGCCCAAGTGGGCCGCCGCTGCTACTTCATCTAAGTGATTTTTTTTAGTCATCTTGTCTGTGTTGATCGTTTGATATGAAATACTTAAGGGTTACTTATGTTGATGTTGTAGTGATGGCGACGTCCTTATGCTATTTTGAATAAAATAATTTTATTATGTTTGTTGTGTTATATTGAATAAAAAAATGTTATTATGTTTGTTGTTTGTAGTGTATAATAGAAATTAATTATATCTTGGTCTTATAGTTCCTGGTTTTTTAATTAAGCATTATTCTAAGGAGAGCCTTGTAAAACTGTTAAAGATTTTTTTAATTCTTTAATAATATAAAGATTTTTTTTTGTAAATTTGTCAACAAATAAAAAAACTTGGCTTAAGATAAGTAAACAAAGTCAAACCAAGTTCATAGGTCTAAAAAAGTAAATTTCAAAAGGACTTGAACCAAAAGATGTGTTTGCTTAATGTTTGCGGCCCAAGATAACTCCATAAAGCTTTCATTCCGAAAAAAGTCCATAAGCTGATAAAATGGCAAAAATAGTTGGCCCACATAATTCAAAAGGAAATGATATGATTACTCTAAGCATAACTGAATAATTTAGGCGATAAACCAATGGGAAGATTTTATTTTTTGGATGGGTAATATTTTCTTTTTTTTTAAAGTACTCAATTAAGAAAGATTTTGTAAAAAACGAATAAAAAAAATACTCTAACCCAATTGGTGAAATTTGAATTCACATCATGTATCTCAAATTGAATACTTCAATCACTAAGCTAAAGAACGATTTGTTTGGATGAGTAACATTTATATACTATAGTCGTACTCGTACTCACGTTACGTTGTGAATATTTTGATATTTTTTGTTGATTTTTAATATAAAAAAATTAATTATAGTTTCAAAGAAACAATATAGGCCACAATAAGTTTAAAATATGACAAATATATAGCATAATTATTTATTATTAATATAGGATATGACAATATAAGAGATAACAACGGAGAATACCCATTCAACTTTGGTCCTAAACCCATTCAAAAGCCATAGCAAACAACAACAGTGACAACAACGGAGACCCCCGAAATGGAGCAATCGTGCCAGATAACCGCCGCCCGCGTGGCCGGCCAACCGGTTAAAAAACAAACCGAAACCTCCGATTTTAGTGATGCAAACGCACTCAAGAGCCACGTCATGGAAATTGCAGGAGGTACTTGTTAGAGTCGAGTGCATTAATTGACTCAGCTCAACTATCAGGCTCATATCATATTGTCTTAAAAAAAACTTAAGCTTAGTTGATACTAGTAGTTAATGCACTAGTCTATTTAATTAACTCCAATTTATATTCACTACTCAAGGTGAGACTAATCAACTAGTCCCCTTTCCACTCATTTTGTTCCAGGGTGTAATAAACTCCCCACTTAAATTTCTGACGTTCCCGTCAGAACTAACACGTGGTCTCTAGTCTCGTCATAGTACACATCAGTTCAAACCTTTACCCCATACATGTATCCTCACTGAGGCATTATACGATCCTCAGATTCTTTGGGTATGATAATGGTATGGTACTTTTTGAACCGCACGATAGTACCCCTAGGATCGAACTACTCTTAGGATCGAACTACTCTTATATAATTTGTTAATGTCTAGTACATTAATTGACTCAGCCCAACCATCAGGCTCATACCATATTGTCCTGAAAAGACTTAAGTTTGATTGATGCTACTAGTTAATGCACTAACATATTTAAATAACTCCAATTTGCATTCACTACTAAATGTGGAACTAATCACTAGCCTCCTTTCCACTAATTTCTTCCTGAGGTGTAAGAGAAGTGGCGGACGCAATCGCCCAATTCTCACACAGGCGCCAGCACGGTGTCTACGTGCTGAGTGAGGCCAGGACAATTGTTGACGTTATGACTCGTCAACCCTCGGCCCCTGGCGCCACAGTTGTACTTCAAGGTAGATTTGAGATATTATCTCTTTCCGGTATGCTTTTTCCTGATCCAGCCCCACCAGTATCGACTGGCCTGACAGTTTACTTGTCAGGTGGCCAGGGCCAGGTGGTGGGGGGATCTGTTGTTGGGCCTCTAATAGCTGCAGGACCTGTCATGATAATCGCATCAACTTCTGCAAAGCACCGTATCATGAGTTGCTACCTCTTGAGGAGGAAGAGGAAGGTGGGCATGGGCTCAGCCGCCTTGATGGGCTCGGTGCCGGATCCAACTGCATTTCCGATGTATAATTTGCCGCCCGTGGCGAAGCAAGCACTGCAACTTGGTCTTGATGGTATTCCGTGGGCTCATGTATGGCCGTCATTTTAAGTAGATATGATGATTTATACAAGAGTTAACTATCTTCTTAGATCTTTGAATTTGAATCCTAGTGTTTGAAGGAGGAGAGAACTCCTGTGATATAAAAGCATGATCAATGAAATGTAAGTGAGATAGCTACTTTGTTTAATATAATGGTTCAAATAACTTAGTGGGATTGATTTTAGCCAATGACGTGGTGATTAATTGTAATTGTATTAAAACAAGCTAATCTTAAGATTTCAGTCTCTATTAGTATCAGTATTTCTAATATAAGTTTTGCAAAATGGAAATGCTATATTTCAAAGATTCAATCTATGAAGCACACCTCTTCCATAGCTGGATATCTGATTGTATTGTGCTCTTCATTTGAGTGAGGGTGGTATTTTTGCCTTGCGAAATCCTCCTGCATCTTTCAAGCCAATTTTCATACAGCATAGTTGCCGTTGAAATTACAATTTCCTTTCCTTATCATATATCCTCAGCTGTATCTGAATAGTTAGTATCCGTTAGTTTCCTGTCTCTCGATGAACACAACTCTTCAGTTAGTGGGGCAGCTTTGAAACAAATGATTAACAGCTTCCGCTACGTGTCGAAAAAGAATGCAGATATTGGGAAATATAGGGCAATATATTTTTGTGTTTCTATATACCTTGTATGTTATGACTTCATGCCAGGGTGCTTGCGTGGATATGAATATGTTTTTTTTTAATGCAAGCTTGAGGTGGGTTAGTGGATATCAATATGTTAATTTTGAAGGAAAATCATGTCGCGTGAACTCAGAAAAGCAGTGATACTAGCTATAAGTTTTCTTCATTACTGGAAAATCAAGAATATATATATATATATATATATATATATATATATATATCAGAAACATAATGGCCTTCCCATGAGTTTCCTAATTGATATTCTCGTATCTAGCCCGGGTAAGTGAGAAATTCATTTCTCGTATGTCCTTTTTCAAGCCCTCAGGTTCGAGAATGACCGTTCACTATTGGATATCCCCACTTTCGTGGCAACTCGCGGTCGAATGAGATCCCATACTCCAGTTGGACATCTTCTTTTTCTCTTCTCAGTGGAAAAGCCTTCGTGCAAAGCCTATGTGTGGTCGAGAGACCAAATCAAAGACTAATTTAATGAAGAATGCCATCTCTATTTGATATAACTCGACGCACCGCAGTGATAGATGTTAACAAGAGGATAAGAATCTCAGGATTAACATCGAACCATATGAAGCTTGTTCACTCATATAAGTGAATCTTCACATCGGTATGAACTGTGTATGAAATCATATAGCTTAGGACAGGTACTTGGGACCTCTCTCTCATTATGAAATCACATATATATATATAGTATCAGTTAATTTTTTTTATGGCTCTATTTTTTTGAAGAAAGTTTTAAGGGAAGATGATTTTATTATTATAAGATTGCCAGTCTTGATAACAATGATGGAATTCATTTATAATTTTGAAAAAGAAAAAATAAAAGCCTAACACAATCTAATCGCTTTCACTTTCATGGGCTGAGATATAAAATAAAATAAATTAAATAACAAAGGCCCAATAAAATAAACAATCCCACTCATTTTGACACATCAACACCACCAAAGAGTCTCCCCCGTTGGACATTTAGGCAGCCGCCCGTCGTTTATTTTATTATATCTTGAAGTTTGAACAAGTGATGGTCTTGTTCATCAAGTCAGGAGATAATTCTAAACAAAAAAATTCTGTACATCTTACCTGGGTTTGTTCTCCTTGCAGTTTGACTCAACCTAAATTAACAAGCACATCACGAAATTCGAATGCAGTGACAAGTCAGAGGAGAATCCAAAGTGAACCTTCTCGTCTCTTAATCAGCATCATTGCTGATGTATAATCATTAAAAAAAATATATATAAGACCTACACACTTTCTCTATATAAACCCCATTCATCAACCAACATTATCTCAATATCAAATCTTTTCTTTCAACACTTAGTCTAATTTCCTTGAACAACTCATAAAATGGGAGAGAGAGAACTAAAATTGTTGGGCACATGGGCGAGTGTCTTTGTAATTAGGGTTAGAGTCGTGCTGAACCAAAAGGGGTTGAAGTATGAATACTTTGAGCAGGATCTAACAAACAAGAGCGAGCTTCTTCTCAAATACAATCCGATCCACAAAAAGGTCCCGGTTCTTATCGACAATGATCAACCAGTTTGTGAGTCGCTGGTAATTTTGCATTACATTGATGAGGCCTGGTCTAAGACTGGACCGAGTGTGCTGCCAACTGATCCTTATGAACGCGCTATGGCTCGATTTTGGGCAGTCTACATTGATGACAAGGTGTTGTTTTTAGACATGATATACTTAGTATGTTCTATTTTTTATTAGTTGAATGGTATAATGTCATTAAGTATTACTTCGTTTACTCATTTATCATCAATTGCTTGTACGTATTGATGAACCAGTTGCTCTTAGCCTCGGTAGGCATCCTCAAAGCCACAACAGAGGAGGCAAAAGCAGATAAAATTATCGAGACCATGGCCGGGCTAGAATTATTGGAAGAGACATTCAAGAAATGCTCAAAAGGAAAACCATTCTTTGGTGGAGAGACAATCGGTTTTCTAGACGTCACTTTAGGATCGTGCTTGGTGTGGTTAAAGGCAACTGAGAAGGTAACCGAACTTACACTTCTCGATGAAATCAAGTTTCCAAAATTGGTGGAGTGGACAGAGCAATTTCTCTCTGCCGATTGCGTGAAGGAGGTCATGCCGAAGGTGGAGAAGGTTGAAGAATATATAACCAAGACACTAAAACCCAGGTGGGCTGCCGCTGCTGCTTCATCTAAGTGATATTTTTTTAGTCATCTTGTTTGTGTTGATCGTTTGATATGAAATAATTAAAGTCTACTTATGTTGATGTTGTAGTGATGGGGACGTCCTTATGCTATTTTGAATAAAATAATTTTATTATGTTTGTTGTGTTATATTGAATAAAAAAATGTTATTATGTTTGTTGTTTGTTGTTTGTAATGTATAATAGAAATTAATTATATCTCGTTCTTATAGTTCCTGGTTTTTAATTAAGCATTATTCTAAGCAGAGCCTTTTAAAACTGTTAAAGATTTTTTTTAATTTTTTAATAATATATAGGCTTTTTTTAAAATTTGTCAACAAATAAAAAACTTAGCTTAAGATAAGTAAACTCATGGCTGCAAGCAACCTTCACCAACTCATGGCTGCAAGATAAGTAAATTTGTGCAAGGAACCTTCACCAACTCATGGCTGCAAGAAGAAGGAGGCTACGCAAACCTCTAAGGTTGAAGTGGGAAGTGACTTGGGCTGCCCTCGCTTGGAACCTTTGAAAAGAAGGAAATAATCGCATCTTCAATGACAAGAAGGCTACACCCCTAATTATAGCTAGAAAGGGTACTGAGGAGGCCTCAATGTGGATCCAACACTGCTAGGGGTCTTAAATGAATTAATCAATGGTTCTTAGAAGCCATAGACCTACTTGTAATCCCTTACTTGTAACTTGTGCTTAAAATTCAATGAAAATTCTGAATAGTTGCAAATTGCAACTATTCCATCAAAAAAAAAAGAAAGATAAGTAAGCAAAGTCAAACCAAGTTCATAGGTCGAAAAAAAGTAAATTTCAAAAGGACGAGAACTGAAAGATGTGTTTGCTTAATGTTTGCGGCCCAAGATAACTCCATAAAGCTTTCATTCAGAAAAAAGTCCATAAAGCTGATAAAATAGGCATAAGCATAACTGAATAATTTAGGCGATAAACCAATGGGAATAATTTAGGCATAAGCATAACTGAATATTTTTTGGATGGGTAATATTTTATTTTTTTTTAAAGTACTCAATTAAGAAATATTTTGTAAAAAACGAATAAAAAATACTCTAATCCAATTGGTGAAATTTTAATTCACATCATGTATCTCAAATTGAATACTTCAAACACTAAGCTAAAGAACGATTTGTTTGGATGAGTAATATTTATATACTATAGTCATACTCACGTTACGTTGCGAGTATTTTGTTATTTTTTTTGTTGATTTTTAATATAAAAAATTTAATTATAATTTCATAGAAACAATATAGGATCCACAATAAGTTTAAAATATAACAACAATATAGCATAATTATTTATTATGAATATATGATATGGTAATATAAGATTGATAAATTAGTTTATATCAGTATTGAAGTTTAATTGTCTAACTTTAGTTATACTAGGATCATGCTAGCGCTTCGCTGCGAATATTTAAATTTGTTATTCATTTAAAATTTATGTATAAATTGCAATTATGTATAATAATTATGTTATGTAAGTTAGTTATGTTTAAAGTCATTTTGAATTATATCATAAGATATTCTATCCATTTATTATTCATTAAAAAATAGTTTCTATATCACATTTAATTTTATAAGGATGGATAACTCTATACAAATAAATTTACATATATGAAATAAAATAATATAAATAATAAATTCATAAAAAAACAAAAAAAAAATAATCCAAAAAATAATTTGGATTATTAATTTACAATCTAATTAATTTATGTTTGCATTAAGATTTTTAGATTAAAATATCATCTTTTTTTATCTCTTTAGTTTTCTTGTGCCGTTATCTATTGACATATTATATAAGAAAAAAATTAAGTATTAATCAGACGATGAAAGAGATCTAAAAATTAAAAATAAATGATAATTTATTTCGTAGATTTTAGTTTAAACCCCATAACACTTAATTTATAGATGATTAACTTAAAAAAATTTAAAATAATAATTATATTTAGTAAAAATAAAATATGGTATTATATATATATATATATATATATATATATATATATATATATATATATAGAGAGAGAGAGAGAGAGAGAGAGAGAGAGAGAGAGAGAGGGAGAGAGAGAGAGAGAAGGTATGTTTACTATACATAAGAAAATATAACATGATTCATTTTCTGAAAAAAGTGTCACCGTTATTTTTCTTATTTATATTTTGTTAGTTATTAAAATGATACATATTATCAGTAAAACATTAAGTAATATAATATAATTTTTAATACTCTGAAATTTTATTTGATATGATAATTCTCACGTAATTGGAGATATAATACGAAACATTAATCTAACTGAACATGTGATATTGTGGTAATAATTTAAATGAAAAACTAAGATTTGAAAAAAAAATTGATCCAACGGCCGAAATAAAATTGACCATAGGTCTCTTGAGAATGCTTAAGAGAGATGAAAAATAAGGTGTAAGGTATAACTTAATGAACATATAATTTTTTTTACATGTTTTTTTATATAGTCTTTATAGTTTATTCACATATTTTAGCAAGAAAAAAATAAATTAGAACCATAACAATATGGAACTCAAAATAAAGAGAAAATTCCAACAAATTTATATTTGATGATTTTAACATGAGAAATAAAATATTTTATTAAGAATTATAATTTTTTAAAGAAGAAAAGAAAAATTATTTATATTTTAATGAGTGAACTCTTCATTAACTATTGGTATTAATAATTGAACATAACTTTGAGCTATAATTCATTGAAGCCATCTGATTAAGATATGATGGTTAGAAATAAATTTACAACGGTTCTCACTAAATCGGGAATGGAACACAAAACACCAATTCAACCAATCATATGATTATGTTTTAATAAGCACACACATCTTGCCATAAAATATCAATAAATTTGAGAAAATAAAGCCATCTGATTAAGATCTGATGGTTAGAAATAAATTTACAACGGTTCTCACTAAATCGGGAATGGAACACAAAACACCAATTCAACCAATCATATGATTATGTTTTAATAAGCACACACATCTTGCCATAAAATATCGATAATTTGAGAAAATAAATGGCTAAGATTTGACAAAAAAATTGATCGAACGGTGGAGATAAAAGTGATGATGTAGACTCTTGAAGAGGCTCAAAAGTAGGAGAAAAATAAGAGGTTGGGATTAATTATATACAATTCTATTTACATTTTTTTAATATAATTCTTTTTCACTTATTTTCATACGCATTTAATCTTCACATACTTCAGTAGAAAAATTTAAACTGAAACAATATTGAGAAAATTCAATGAACTTATATTTGAAGAATGTAGTAGAAGAAATATAATACTTTATTAAGAAATACTATTTTTTTTAAAGAGAGGAAAAATTAATTGTGTTTTAATAGGTAAACTCTTCATCACCTGATCTATAGTGACGTAATATTCGTGAGAGAGCTCCAGAGAGAGGATGTAAAATAACTAACAAATAAATAGCTAAAACAATATATACATCTTAAAAATCAAGACTCTAATTAACGATTCAGATCTAAATATCAATTATGCTTCAATGGGAAAAAAAATAATTTGGATGATTTGTGATTTTGAGAAGACTCATAAGGGATGAAAAATATTATGGTGGGGTTAATTTATATAATCGATATTATTTTTTAACTAACTCAACTAGTGGACAACTAAAAAGTTATAAATATATGATGGCGCTGTTTAAGCAGACGGTGCGAATATTTTCTCTTAAAAAATATAAGGGTGGACCCAACCAAGTAGAGACAGATTTTCAGTGTTAACATGGACATGTTATTTCCTCTGGGCCTTTTTTAGGAAAATATGAACATGAGGATGCCATTATGTGGACTAGCCCACTTGGTGAGCCCGTTTGGCTACTACATATCACATCGTTTAACTTCTCAACAAAGATATCGCTTCATTGTTTGAGGGTGATGATGACGGTTCACTGCTTGAAGAATGTTCCACGATATCTTAATTGGTGATAGATGGGATAGCTTATCTTCTACCCATCCATGTAGAAAGATGTGTTGACTTCAGCCCGGACTTAGCGGCCAAAGAGGATTCGGAGTCCGGGGAGTCTTCATCTACCCTTCCGAAATCATCAACGGAGATCTCACATTCGGCTGATGAGAATGCACTTCAAGAAGTGGAATCCATCATGGGTGACACACGTGTTTCTTCCTTTTCTACGAACTCCTCTTACGACCCTTTAATTTAGAAGGAGAATGCCCATTCGACTTTAGTCTTAAACCCACTCAACAACAACAACAACAACCACAACAACAACAACATAGACAACAACGGAGACCCCCCAAGATGGAGAAATCGTGCCATGTAACCGCCGCCCACGTGGCCGACCAACCGGTTCGAAAAACAAGCTGAAACCTCCTATTTTTGTGAAGCATGATAGCTAGGGGTGGCAACGCATCGGATCCGGTTCGGAATGTACTCAAACCATATCCATATCCATATTTTTTTTTCGGATCTGGATCCGGTTACGGTTCCATCCGGATCCAAATACGGTTCGGATATTAAACGGATACGGATACGGTTCAGATATTATCGGATACGGATACGAATTCGGATTCTTTTCGGATAGTTAAATGGATATTCAGTATTTAAAAAATATGTAACTTACGAGGATCACAAAAAAATGTTATTTATAAGAAATATAAATGTTTGTCAAATAACTCCCGAATATCATTAATGCATACAAATATGAGAAATTCATACAATATATTTCTACTCCCAAATACATTCTTCGAATATTATTAATGCATACAAAATATCGAGAATTCATACAACATACTACTACTCCCTAAAATATCTCCCGAATATCATTAATAAGTACAAATATCGAGAATTCGAATTTCTACTCCTTAATAACATACAAAATGTGGGAAATTATATATATATATATATATATATATATATATATATATATATATATATATATATATATATATATATATATATATATATATATTACATTACCATTAACTTTTCTATTGGCTTTAACCCAATCTTGAATGCAAATCAACGCTTTTACATTCTCCGGATCCAATCTACAACTATAAGCATCAATTACTCGACCACCCGTACTAAAAGCCGACTCGGATGCAACTGAAGAAACTAGTATAGATAACACATCACGAGCAATTCTTGAAAGGATAGGATATTCTTTTCCTTCCGTTTTCCACCATGAAAGAATATCAAATCATTTTCCTTGCTCGTAAGAAATCGTCTGCCTTTCCATATAATTATCCAAGTCGGATTTGAAAGAAGTTGGTTGACTTCTCGCCATCAAAAAATTAGCCAAATCATTTTGCGCATCATCATTTTCAATGCCTAAATCCGAATTAACATTGGGAATGCCAAATCCACCAATTTGATTCACTTGAGTTATACTATTTTCGAATTTTGATGTGTACTCCAAGTGTAAATTATTTATCATTCTATTTAATTCTTCAAATTCTCTTTTACCACCATTATCAAAAAGTTTTGGATAATAATACCCAATCAACCCCATTTTATATCAAGGATCGATTGGTACCAATATTTATCGAATTTATCTTTCATTGAAAAAGCCATTTGCATAACAGTTGGATCCGCATTGTTACACCATTTTTCAATTTGCATTTTAATGTCACAAAATGATTTAAAAAATAAATTTGAAGTTGGATACAATGTACCCGAAAGAAGGTTTGTGACGGTGTAAAAATATTTTAAACAATTATATATTTTTTCCACTTCATTACATTCATCATTCGTAGGAAAATTTGGGTATCTTAAAGGATCGGCAAAATGCATTCTTTCTAATGCTAGTCGAAAGTAAATTGCATCATTAAGCATCATACACGTGGAGTTCCATCGAGTAGTGACATCTAATGAAAGCCCTCTCGTTTTATCAAGAGAGCATTGAACTGCTCTCTTTTGAAATTCCGAAAATAATAATGGAGAGTTCTTTATTTTCAACACAATTTCTCTTATTCCATCAACCGCTTTCTATTTTTTTTATCCCATCTTGAACAACTAGATTAATTATATGTGCCGCACAATGCACATGAAACAACTCTCCACTACAAACAAGATTTCCACTTTCATTGAGTCGCGCAACCATTTTCCTAACACACCATTCGCACTATCATTATCTAACGTAAACGCAAACAACTTCCTATCAACATTCCAATCACATAAATTCATTAACACTGCACCACTTAAATTATCTCCCGTGTGTCTTCTTTCCAAATACATAAAGTTTATTATTCTTTTTTGATTGCGCCACTCATCAACAAAATGAATTGTTACACACAAATAACTCTTGTTTTGCCTCGAGGTCCAAAGATCCATGGTGCCACTAAATGGGCAAGAAAGGGACCCCAAATATGCATACAACTTATTTTTTTCTTCCAAATACATCTCAAGTATCTCTTTTTTATAAGTATTACGAGTTTGAATGGGAAAATTAGGACGAAGCGATTTAATAAATTCTATAAAATATTCATGTTCTACAATCGAAAATGGATACTCATGCATTACTATAGCTAATGCTAATTTTCTTTTACTTATATTTTCATCATAAGTAAATATTTTCGCATTCTCCTTCCCCACATTAAGTTTTTTTTGCCCCTCTTGCATTTCATGCTTCTTATAATGCTTGATCAAATGACTAGTTCCCAACGAACTACTAGCATTATAGCTTTTGTTTACATTTCTTACAAATAGCTTTCAAAACCTCTCTCTCCTTTACTTTTACCATTTCCTTCACTTTTACTCTAATAAACCAATCCCAAACTTTTGAAGTTAACTTCTTTTGTGTTTAGCTTCGGGTTCAGGTGAAGGAGACGGAACACTTTCATTTGGTTGAGCAGACGTGCCATCTTCAATAGATTGATTTTGAGAACTTGACGCCATATTATAATTAGAACACTTGCAAAATGAAGTAAAAAAATGTAAAGTTGCAATTTTTAATTAATTTCTAAAAAGCTGTCAGGTACATTTTTTTTTACTCAATTGCCAATTCTATTGTGGCTTGTGTTGATTAAGTAGTAATATTTAAATTACTTCTTTTTGTCAGTGGTAATTTGTGACTATCATTAGCAAACAGAACATGAATTGACTGGACCATTTTCATTTCTACTTAGATTTTGAAGGCTGATTCAATATCCTAGTATTAGGCCAAGCTCCAATTACTAGCCCCTGTTCCAATTACTAGCCCCTGTTACATATCTATTATTTCTTCTAAAGAGGAAAATGCCATTTGTTTAAGTACCAATTTCTTTTCATTGAATGAGTTAATTTTTAATTCAAACTATTACAATTCTGGCAGGAAGTTTTTTTTTGCAATTTTTCATACTCATCCTTCATATTTTAAATTTTCATTTTCTTTTTGAATTTTCAGAAAATTTAACGACTTCAAATACTTTGTAGGATGGAGGCTAGGTACGAACCTCTAAAGCACTAGTTCACGATGGCTGGGACCGAGGCTGGAGTCTCTGGACCGAAAGGCGATATGAGAGAGAGAGAGAGAGAGAGAGAGAGAGAGAGAGCAGCAACGATGACCGGCGACCGGCGACTAACGACCGGCGACCGGAGACCGGCGACAGGACGGTGAGGGTTCAGAGAGAGAGAGAGAGAATTTCGTGGGTTTTGTTTGAATGTTTCAGAAGTTTTTTGGAGTAAGCTTGGGGAAGGGGAAGAGGAAGGGGAAGGGGGAATGCAGGTCAAATTAAATTAAAAAAGGTCAACCTATAAAAAATGTTATGCTTGTTTTAATCATGTTTTTTCTCCTGGATCTTTTAATAAACGGGTCCGATGAGAAATACGGGTCCATGTTAAAATGGCTGAATCAGATGGACTAAATGGATTTTATAAAACGGATATCCGTTTTTAACAAATATTCGGATCCGACTGTAATTTTAAACCCTATATCTGAATCCGGATCCGAAAAAATTGATACGGGTCTGACCCGGATCCGAACGGATTCGGTTATTTTTTAACGGATATGGATATTTTCTCGGATTCGGGTCGGGTCGGTTCGGATAAAATCCGACCCATTGCCACCCCTAATGATAGCCCAAACGCGCTTAAAAGCCACATCATGGAAATTGCTGGAAGAACTGATGTGGCAGCTACCATCGCCCAATTCACACGCAGGCGTCAACGTGGTGTTTGTGTGTTGAGTGGGGCCAGGACAGTTGTTGACGTGATGATATGTCAACCCTAGGCCCCATGCATTGCGGTTGCACTTCACGGTAGATTTGAGATTATATCTCTTTCCGGTACGTTTTTACCTGGTCCAGCCCATACAGGATTGACTGGCCTGACGGTTTACTTGTCAGGCGATCAAGGCCAAGTGATGGGGGGGATCCGTTGTCTGGCCTCTGGTAGCTGCAGGACCTATCATGATGATCGCGTCAACTTTTGCAAATGCAACATATGAGAGGCTACCTCTTGAGAATGTCGGGCATGAGCAAATGTCGGGCATGGGCTCAGCTGCCTTGATGGGCTTGGTGCCAGATCCAACTGCATTTCCGATGTATAATTTGCCGCTCGTGGCGGTGCAAATGCCGCAACTTGGTCTTGATGGTTTTTCGTGGGCTCATGCGCGACTGTCATTTTAAGTAGATATGATGATTTATACAAGAGTTGACTACCTTTTAGATCTTTGAATTTGGATCCTAGTGTTCAAAGGATGAGAGAACTCATGTGAAATAAAAGCATGATCAATGAAATGTAAGTGAACTACTTTTGTTTAATTAACTAGCCAATGACATGGTGATTAATTGTAATTATATTAAAACAAGTTAATCTTAAGATTTTAATTTCTATTAGTATTAGTATTTCTATTATAAGGTTTGTTAAACAGAAATGTTTTTTTTTTTTTTTGAGGAATGCTCAATAAGTAATCGCTTATTGTTACTTATATTAATAAGAAATAGCATTACAAGTTAAAGAAAATAAAAATTCAAAATAGAAAATTAAAAGAAAATCTCCATTGACGAGCCTCTCGGATCTTATACTCTCCATTTCGATGAGAATTCCATTGATTCATCTCTAGGCCGCTAACCAAATTGCACGCCAAAAATCAAGTCTTAACTTTTACGATAGTTTGACCATTGTCAATGGAAATCCAACTCCTCATTAGTCACCATCTCGAAATGTCGACAAAGAAAAAGCGACTCCCACCTGGTGGTGGAGTACCATACCGCTATTAGAGAGAGAATCAAATTGTGACGCCATTAGAGAGAGTGAATCAAATTGTGACACCAAAAAGTAAATCTCAACTTGAAGAGAAGAAGAGATTTCTTGCCATCATCAACAAGTGCGTAAATGAAGATAACCTCTGCCAATTTGCAGAGAAGCACCATGTTGTCATGAGAGAGCTCTCAAGTGGCTTTGTCTCTACACAAAGAGACAGCCAAGATGACGCTCCATTTGTGTGTCGTCACATCAACGACCAATAACCGGTTAATGAGAGCCTTCACATATTTGAAGGCTATCCGGTTAGGAAGATGGCTCCATTTTAGATACCGACTAAGGTGTCGTCCCAAGTGGACGACGTCGCCATGAGTGGTACGGTTTGGGTTTCGTCTCAACAGGAAAACAACACCAATAGATGTACGGTCTAGGGTTTCATCCAAGAGTACGATGACGCCCTTACGAGTACGGTCTAGGATTTTGTCTCAAAAGAGAGACGGCACCAATCAAGGTACGGACTAGGATTTCGTCCGATTGGAAAATGGCAACAGTAGAGCCACGTCTAGGCTATCACAAGAGGAAATCGTCGCCGTGCAACGGTTTAATGAGCCGCTGATGGAGCAACCGGATGAAGAGGTAAGAGCTGGATTGGGATTAGGAGTAGAGGGGATGAGGATCTGTGAGGAGGGGGTGAAGGGGGCGGAGTTAGGGTGAACGGGGGTGGAGGTTCTTTCGACGAGATCGGAAGGGGAAGATCCGATTCGCCGGAAAGGAAAAAAAAGTGCAAAGGGGAGAGGGGAAGATGGGAAAGGGGAGTAGGGAGGTGGCTGGAGCAAAGAAGACACAGGGGGAGGCGCCGGAGGGGTCACCTCCCCCTAGATCGGAGCTCTGTTTGGGTGGCGGCACTAGGGTTAGGGTTTTCAGGGGGAAGGGAGAGTCCCAAAATGGAAATGTCTACCATAGCTGGATATTTGATTGTATTGTGCTCTTCATTTGAGTGAGGGTGGTATATTTGTCTTGGAAAATCCTCCTGCATCTTTCACGCCAAATTTCATACAGCATGGCTGAAGTTGAAATTACAATTTCCTTATCATGTACCCACAGCAGTGTCTGAATAGTATCCGCTGGGTTCCTGCTTGCCGACGTACACACTCTTGGGCAGCTTTGAAACAAATGATTAGCAGATTCCACTTGGTTTCGACAAAGAATGCAGATATTTGAAAGATAAATCCTTTTGTGATCAATTGGTCAATGGTTGGCAGTATATTCCTTAGTAGTCTCGAAATAGTATACAACTATTCTTTCATGCATGAAAAGAAAAGAGCTTCATATACTTTATACAGTAGTTAATATAAGTATAATCAAGTTTTCTCAAAAAAATAAAATAAAAGGTATAGTTTTAAGAATATATTATTTATGCTTAATTAGTTAGGGCAATATATTTTTGTGTTTCTACATACCGTATATGTTATGATGACTTCATTCCGTGGATATGAGTATGTTAATTTTGAAAGAAAATCATGTCGTGAACTAAAAAAAGCAGTGATACTAGCTAGCTATAAGTTTTCTTCTTTACTGGAAAATCAATTAATAATATATTTATATATATTTGATGATTGATAAATAAATGCTAGCTATATGTAAGATCCAAACATCAGTTAAACAGTGTCAGTTAAAAATTTCTTCAAAAAATAAAATGAAGTCATAAAAAAAATTAAGTGAAGATGATTTTATTGTTATAATATTTCCACTCTAGAGATCAATTATGGAATTCATTTGATAATATTGAAACTTTGATGTTTTTGATATATATTTCTTTTTGAAAAAAAGTTCCATTGGAAAATGTCATTATTGTTATGAATATAATTAATGTGGATGTCCAATACTTGCCTCCGAAGCAAAGATAAATTAGGAAATGCTTATAAGAATGGAAGAAGTTGTGTCAGGTTATTTACTATTGTATATTCTATTGTATTTAGGTTAGATTATTTCCGTTATTGTAATTCTAAATCAGCCAAGAGATTTTTTGGGCAGCACTCGCCCTCTACTATATAAATGGGGCAGTGGTTATTGTATTCTTAATCTCACAATTGAATAAATATTTTGTCTCCTTCAATTCTTTCTTTGTATTGTTCTTGTTCTTTATTTTATAACACGTTATAAATATGACTCTACAATAAGCATTTGAAGTTCTAAATAACATAACTGAAACTCTGCTTCAGATGGTACAATTTCAAATTATTAATATTTCATTATATTATTTATTTTGGATTTCTTTTATTCGATTTTTTTTCTTTTCTTGAAATTCATTATTTTACGAGTTTCTTTTAAGTTACATATCTCCACCAGAAGTTGTAGATTCTCTTTATAGTTCAATGCACCAGAAGTTGCTTGTTTACATATCTTTATTTTTATTCACGCACCAGAAGTTGGTCATTTAACTTATTTTGTATGCACCAGAAGTTGCTTGTTTAATTATTTTTATTTATGCACTAGAAGTTGCATGTTTATTTTTATTTATGCACCAGAAGTTGCAATTATATTTATGCGTCTAAATTTGCTAAATTTATATTTATTTATGCATATTTATTTTATGCAAATTTATTTTATGTACGTTTACGTTTATGCACATTTACTTTATGTACATTTATTTTCTGCACATTTATTTTTCTGCACATTTATTTTTATTTATTCACCTGTAGTTGCAAATTCATTCTATTTTATGCACCATAAGTTGCAGAAATTTATTTTATATATGCACTAGAAGTTGCAAGATTTAGCACCAGTAGTTGCAAGAATATAAATCAGAAATATTGTTCTCAATCTCGAAGATTAACTCTCAAATAATAATTTGAGAAAAGATGAAGAATATATATTAAATAAACAATTCCTTACATTTTATTTTGCTCTTGAAGCAGCAACAAGGGGAATAGAGTTGTAAGATATATTGAAAACCAATATTGCATCTTATTGTGAATAGCAAACTAATGAGTTGTAAAAGAAGAAAATTATAAAACTTGTCTCTACTAGTTGCACTCAATTTTCAGAAGTGAATGTTGCAAAATAATGACATAAATGAGACCAATGTCAGAAGTCATTAAAAGAAAAACACACAAGACAATGAGAAGATACAACAAGATATAATTTATAACTGATTCTAAAATGTGTACTTTAGATGAAAGAGCATTACTTAAGTACCTATTGTACACCAAAATATTTTGTCGAATTCTATAAAGTCTCTTTAAAAGAGAAAAAATATGGTTATTTATGTTTGTAATTGAAAACTATTTCAGTAAGCTCATAAATATTACATAACACTTTTAGGCGGACTCCCTTGATCATATATTTATTCAATTTATTTTATTTATTTTTGGAATCCAAAATGCATGATAAAGACATATGTCCAACAGACATTGAACAATTAAAATAATAATTAGAAATTGAAAAGCAAGTATTAATACAATATCATGTATTATAAATATAATTTAAGACTCCGGAAGAGTTACTATTTTATTGCCTGTATATAATAGATAATGCTTTAAAATTGTAAATTATTGTTTCTTGTATATAAGCAAAATAATGAATTTTCATTAAAATGAAAAATCATGAATTTCGTACAATTGGTTCCGCATCATTCCCAAAAGTGAATACCACCATATACAAGTCGTGATTATGAATGTGGATGTTGATGTGAAAGAGGTTAAGGTCGAAACTATACTTTCTGGACTCTATTTCGCCAATAAGCATATATGGTTAAACTTAACTGAGCAAGCAAGTCGGACTTGGGCTCAGGACACAAGATGGAATTATACACCGGGCATATGATGCTTATTCCATAAAAGGCAAGAGTTGCATATGATGCAATCGGAAAGTGTTCCTACCTAAATAGTTGAGTATTGCCGGTTGCGCCAAAGCGCACTTAATACTCAATGAAATATGGATCTTTACTCACTATGAAACTTCACTCAGTTGAATGTTTCCGAATCAATACTACTGAAGGGGATTGATTTGAAGAAAATAGTGGGAGTATAATATATGAACCAAAATTAGGATAACTCTAATAAATAAACTTTATATTGCATATTAAACTTGTACAATGAGTTCGAAATTTACGGACTTACGATTTGTCCTTGAGAAGAATAAGCTCGATGGCACAAACTTTCCTGAATGGTTCCAGGACTCTGAGAATTGTTCTCAAGACTGAAGGAAAGTTGTACGTTCTTGAGACACCCATCCCAAATCCATCGCCATTGACCGCTTCTAGAGTCGTTCAAGACACTTATCAGAAGTGTATTGATGATTATGATGAAGTAGCCTGGATGATGTTTGCAGGAATGATACCTAAGCTTCGGAAGTAGATAGGTTTTATGGATGCCTATGATATGATCAAGGCGCTTAAGGAAATGTTTCGAAAGCAGGCTAGAATTCAGCGCTATGAGGTCACCAAGTTGTTAATCACGAGCAAGATGGCTCAGGGTTCCTCTGTGGATACTCACATATCCAAGATGAGAAACCACTTTGATTACTTAGAGAGACTTGGTTCGCCTATTCCAAGGGAATTCGCGATTAACTTGATTCTAGGATCGGTTCCTCCGAGCTTTAATTTATTCATCTCTGAATATCATAGGCGTCGGATGGAGAAAATAATCTCGAAATTGCATATGATGCTTAAATTCGCAGAGAAGGACATAGAGGCAAAAATTGTCATTGATGCCCTCAGGATAGAAAGGGAAAGGGAGTCAAGAAGACAAGCCGGATGGGAGAGCTGGATCAAGAGTATAGGCAAAGATGTGAGTGACCAAGATGGAATTTGTTCCTCTCGTTCAGAGGGAGATATCTCTGGGCCCCCTGATGAACTAGGATTGAAAGAAATACATGGCCATGTAAAGGCGTTCAACCTTCCATAATTATAAATTAGGAAGGAGATTTCTTAGGCATAAGGTTTCTTGACAAGGAGATTTCGTTATTATCATGTATTTTTTATTTCCTATTTTATCTTTTATATTAGGTAATATTGTATGACATATCTTTTCTTCATCCGTTTCAAGGGGTTGTTCTGTGTGGATACCGATGGAGGACGAAATAATTCGTGGCGTCTTATTGATTTGGTTGAATTTGTGAAAGTCATTTTGGAGAATCGATTTGATTGAGAATCGAATTGGTTGTGAGTCGTTTCGGTTGGAGAAGTGATTGGAGGCGATTTTAACGAAAGAGTGCGTGTGGTGGAAATCGGTTATAGTTACCGGTTCGTGAAAAAAGGAGAAGAAAGGCTCTACCAATTCAAGTTCGAGATCGGATCAATTCTCGATCCGATAGGTACGAACTTTAAGTTCTTCTTTTTCTTTGACTTAATCATATTTCACTGATCTGTTTCTTTTGGTTTTCGTGAATTTCTTGAATTCTTGAATGTCTTGAATCTTGAATCCACTTCCGTTGCGTCAAGAACACTCAAGAAAATCCAACACTAACATGATATCTTGTTAAATGATTATAATTAATCGTTAGCCTCTAATAATGAAATTAAAGCTCGTCTCTTGATTAAGCCCATGATATGATACATGCTGTAGCACTAATTAAAGTAAAGCTAATATTTCAGCATAAGTGCTCCCCATTATAATTTGTGACTGGTATGCGGCCAAGTAAATATTATTTGAAAATTTTTGGATGTGCATTATTTATTCCGGTAACTCCACCGCAATGTACAAAGATGGTCACAAATAAAAGTCGGGCATATATGTTAAGTTAAATTGTCCTTCATAATTTGATATCTTGAACTTCATAATATTAAACCTATTCAATACATGATTTATTGATATAAATTTGATGTGACAAATTTTCGATCATTATCTAATTTTGATCATTGATCATATATATATGAACTATAAGTTAAAATGTAACACATTTTTAAAATATATATTTATAAAAGAACATCTTGATTCGGATAGATATGTTTGGAGGATCATCCAAAAATACACCTTAAATGTGGTAGATGTCTATAAATATTCAGAAGAAGAATTGAATGAATACCCAAGTGAGTGTTTTGAAACAATCAAATATTAATGAATACGTTCAAGATATAATAGAAAATATAAGTCCCGAAGAACTTGATGAATAATTAATGATAGCATTAGGGGGAGAGAAACAAGAGCTGGAAAACTATAAGTTATATGGAATGCATCATTAATATATCTCAATTAGATCCTCGAACAAGTTAATATGAACAAGAAGTTCATAAATTTATTGATGTGAAACATCATGCAAATATATTATTTCTATTGATGCAAAGTAATTATCATTTAATATATTGTAGAATTAAGTGCTCATGATTATATTAAAATACTCTTGGATAATTCTATGTTTGATATATGCCAGAAGCAATATCGACCAATCGGTTCCAATGATAAAGATCCAAGGAAGAAGAAAGAGCATGATAAGAAAGTTGGCTTGAAGTTATCAATACTCTAAATCAATGAATTCTTCTGAAAATAATATCGATGATAAAAGAGTAGAAGATAATGACGAGCAAATTAGCCCAGAAGAGGTTTAGGTACCTAACAATATTAAAAATATTGAAAATAATGAGATCTCAATAAATTATGTTTCTATTAGAATAAATATGGAACCGAAATGAAATTACGAATAATCAAAATTTATTTATGCAATTGCAATTGATATAATAAATGAAATGAGGATCTAGAATTAAAATTATTTGTATAATGTCGATAGATAAAATATTGACCAAATCTAAAGATGTGATTAAAGCAGCATTATTTTCACTAGTGAAATATAAAATTGTGGAGATGTAGTACAAACACCTGGCGTTGTATAACGGTAACTTATAAGTGGGCTTATAAGAGGGTGCTTTAAGAATATGTAATGAGAAAATTAAATTTTGATATTATATTTCTAATTTTGTCGTCACTGGAGGACTCATTAATGTAGTAGCAAATTATTCATATCTCATTTAATTGCAATATATTAATGAAAGTCCCTGAAAGATTTAGAATGCCTAAACCATTTCAAACTCTCAAGAGATTTAATCTATTAAATTACAAAGATCTTTGTACGAATTAATGCAATATTGAGATATGTGGTAAAATTGCTATAACGAATGTTTGTTGAATGAATGTTATGTAATTGATCAAAATTACATATAAGAAACTATATATTTACCTTTTGAATGTTGATATATATATTGATGATTTAAAATCTTATGGTATTCTCGAAGAGCTCCAGAAGCTACCATATTATTCAAAAGAATATAAGATTAAATTCTTTAAGGCATAAAATATTATCTTGAATTATAAATTGAATATTTTCCTGAAGAAGTCATTGTTTCACAATCCATCTATTATAATGATATAATATGGACAAATCGCATCCATTAAGATCATCAATATAACTTATTTGATGTATTAACAATTGAAATAAAGGATGATGAGTTATTTTCATGCATGAGCATGATGATTGTAAAATGAATATTTATCGAATCTCCTCAAATAATGATCCAGCAGATCTCTTCTTAAGCGTATATTGCAGAGATTGGACTTTGTCATCTCACATATAGTTGCATATATGAGGGGAGAAATAATATGCACTGCACTCTTTTTCCCTTGTCTATGGTTTTTGTCCCAATGAGTTTTCCTAGTAAGGTTTTTAACGAGGCAGTTTTTGTGCGTAATATATAGAATGATAATACACTCTTTTTCCTTCACTAGGATTTTTTGCTCATAGGATTTTACCTAGTAAGGTTTTAACGAGGCATATTTAATATATGATAATACGCGATGTACTCTTTTTCCCTTAGTCAAGGTTTTATCCTACTAAATTTTCCTGGCAAGATTTTATCCTACTAGATTTTCATGGCAAGGTTTTTAATGAGGCAGCTTCAAATGGTAGGAAATATGGATATCCAAGGGAGAGTGTTATGAATATAATTAATGTGGATGTCCAATACTTGGTCCTAAACAAAGATAAATTAGGAAATGCTTGTAAGAATGGAAGGAGTTGTAGCACGGTATTTACTATTGTATATTATATTGTATTTAGGTTAGATTACTTCTTTTATTGTAATTCTAAATCAGGCCAGATATTTCTTGGACAGCACTCACTCTCTACTACATAAAAAGGACAGTGACTTTTGTATTCTTAATCTCACAATTGAATAAACATTTTGTCTCCCCCAATTCTCTATTTGTATTGTTCTTGTTCTTTATTTTATAACAATTATTTACTACTTATTGAAAAAAAAAATTATCACTATCTATGTAGAGATTATCTTCCTAATTGCGATTTTGTATTATTTTTACATGTTATGTGATATAAATTGTGTCAATACCAAATAAAATGACAATATGTCTATTTCCTATTTTCTATCCTTTTATAACTCCAACGTATGAGTAGAGTAAGTTATTTTGGTTATATACTATCTATATAAAAGAAAAAAATAATATTATTACTATATGAAAATAATAAAATAGAGCCTCAACGAAAAAGAAAATATTAAAATATAATATACCTTACAAACATACATTATTTACGTCAATACAGTATATAAAAAAAAATAAAACAATATATATTATTTACATCAATACAGTATATGCAAAAAAAAAAATCAGAACTTAAATTGGGGCCTGGGCTGCAGTCTACGGTTGGCCTAGCATAATTTTCTTATCTAATTATTTTAAGGGTGATGCTATATTGAGAGCTGCAATTGCTGTGTTGAGAATATTTTAAATTTTTATCCACTAAATATCTATTTTGCCCTTATTAATGATATATCATTTATTTTGTCATATGAATCTTCGCACTATATAATATTTACAAAGATTTAATACATGACAAAATTAGAAACAAAATGTAGAAAACATATTTTTTTTCTCCTGACTTGTTGGACTTTCTGCTTTTTTATTTTGTTATTTGATAAATTACATACGTAAGGTTTGACGGAAACTTAAAGCTTAATTTTGCATTTTTATTCATCAACAAGATATTAGAAAAAGTTAACAAATTGTTGGTGCAGGTTAATATTTAAATCAGAGTAAATATTTATATATTTTTACTTAAATAAATTAATACTTTGTTGCATTCAAATAATTTTTGATGTAGCAACACATCAACATATTAGGACTTACATGTGGCATTTGATCTTTGAATTCAGAATTTCGTTTCTTCAAGAGAGAAGCTATGCCTTAGGGGATCTAGTTCTTTTAGATAAAGTAATAATTATATTGGTGTAATTGATGCTCGATTCAAAATTTTATTTTATTTCTAAATTTGCAAAAAAAGAAAAATCTTTACAGTATTATAGAGAGAGATTCTGATGTTGCAAAATAATGATTTATCATTAATATGTTCTGGGCAGTCGGAATTCATCTTCGGTCCTTGATATGGATTTAGATCATATTATATGAAGAAGCAGCGAAATATAAAAAATAAGTGTTTAAATTATTTGTTTCGTTTTTATTTATTTTAGGTTTCAGTATGCAATGAGTTTATATGGAAATGGGTTAAGTGGAGTTATATGTTTGTTTAGTGCTAAGACAATTATATTTCCGTAGCTACATGCACCAGGTATTTCACTTCTCACCATTACATATTTTCTCTTATCACACATCAGTAAATTATCCCTTGTAGATTCAAATACTTTTGATTTAGTATGATTATATGCATGTAATAAGATTGTTTAATATGTTAATTTTGAGCTGATTTAACAGTTGACTGCTAGAAAGGGATTGTCAATACTGAAGAAATCACGATAGAAGAATAAGTCGGGATTTTCTTACATATTCTTGGTCATGCATCAAATATGCGTACCATTGGGACTAATTTCAAACATTCCACTGATACCGTTTATAAAGTATTCAGTGACGTTTTGTGGAGTGTAATTGAAATGAGAGGCGACTACGTTAAATTGCCTGATGTAGATGCACCAAAGCATGCGTATGTTGCTGATGGGACAAACTTTTCCCGATTTAAGGTATGTTATTCATTTTTTTTATAGAACATGAGATTTAGGATATGTTATGTCATTGAACTAACTTTTTTTGTTGTGATGTCATGTATAAAATAATGTTTCCAAATATTTTCGCAGGATGCTTTGGGTGCAATTGATGAGACACATGTACCCATGTAAGAATGCGAAAATTGTGTCGTTTGCGAATTCACAATCTTAGCAAAATTATTTATAAGTCCACTAATTAATTTCACAAGTGTATATGTGGTATTTGAGTTTAGGGTGTCGATCCACAAGGATGAAAGGCCTTAAATAATTAACTTTTTAATCTCAGTTTGCATTTAGTGCAAGTTGTAGTTCAAGATGTTGTTTTAATAAGAAAAGATGCAAAAGAAAATAAAAGAAATAAAGTTGATTTTTTTTTTAAGTTCAAAGAGAGGAAGTAGTGAAATGAGGACAATTCGGGTAACTTATGAATCATTAATCACAACAAGTAGCAATTTATTACAAATATTTTTAAAAAGCAGGGTTTGACTAGATTATTTCCAAAAAATAATCAACAAATAACTCAAATACTAGATCCACTCAAAAACTTCCACTTTCAAGTTGTTCTTATACTTGATTCAAAACCTTATTTGAATAATACAAAAAACTCTTTAAGGATAGAGAATGCCACGTGTCGCCATGGTATTGGGCAATCCAATACCTTGTACTAAGCCGCTGCAGGTTGTTGCAGAAAGTGCGTCAACTTTCCTCTCCATTACATGTCCAACATGTGTTATAGAGAAAACGGAGGTGTCCATTAACAATGTAAATGGAGGAAAGATGATCTCGTCTGCAAAGCAAAATGCGTTTTGGGTCTGGACAGCCACGTGTCACCATCTGATTGGGAGGCATAAGAATCTCGTACTGAAGTGGAGCAAGAAACGCGTTGCTGAATTCAATGCTGAGTATAAATCCAGTGAATAGGAATCTGCCATGTGTCTCGCCCTTAATTCCTGCTGAAAATGCGTGACACGTGTCGCAGCGGTATTGGGCGATCATTTTCAGCGTACTGATTCGCGCCAGTCTTTGCAGAAGACGCCTTCGTCTCTGTTATATTCCAATGGAGGGTCCCGTTTTTGTCCAAACATGTATTATAGAACAACCGGAGATGGCCAGTATCATCGAACCTGAGATGATTCCTTCTGCAGAAAGAGAAAGCATGTTTCTCTGAGTAGGCCGCGCCACGCGTCTGGTCCAGGCTCTCTCGTACTGAGACCTGGTACTGACGTCTGTTAAATGATCCCCAATAGCAGGCTGCCACGTGTTCAATCAGCTCAAATATTAACAGCCTCGACCACGTGTCACTCGCAGATTAGGAGAATGTTTAACTGTTCTGCCACATGGCAAAGAACGATTGGAGCAATTTGAATCCTCGTACTGACGTTTGGGAATTTTAAGGAAGGTTAAAATGCCACATGGCATCTCAGGATTGGTCCAGAAGGGAGTTGACTTTGACCTGGTTTGATCAGATCTTCTGTCACGATTTCTGGGAGTTCTAGAAGGTCTTTTTACGCGAGGTTTTACCGTTGAATTCGTCTCGTTGAGCTCTTCGATTTGGTACCCAGTTTGACCCTTTTTGGGACAGTTGACATTTGGTCAACTGGGCGATTTCCCGGGTTTGACTTTTCATCTTTTTGTGGATTTTGTAGGTTTTGGCATGGATTGTTGATGGGTAAGGGTTGTAAGAGGGAAAGGCGTGTATAGGGTTTCGCGGAGATTTATCGAGAATTCGGCCATCCTTGGCCCAAGATTTGCAGATCGACGCTTCATTTGGAGTTGGTTTTTCACCAAATCCTCCAAATATCATTTTATAGGTCTTTATATCTAATCACACAAAAGTGTATTAAGAGTTTCAAAAATATTTTTTATTAATTTTAAACACTTTTCATACTTTTTATGTGATTTAAGGGTGAATTTCATTTAATAAAAACCCTAAAAATGTGTATAAAAATACACATTACAACCCGCCATTGTAAAAAAAGAAAGAAAGATTGTTCATATTAACAGGAAGGGTTTTGTATCACAAAATGCTATGGCTGCGGTTGATTTTGATATGAAATTTATTTTTATTTCTGTTGGTTGGGAGGGGTCGGTTGCTGATATGAGGGTTTTGCGTGCAGCATGTGAGAGTGGAAGTTTTAGTGTCACTCAAGGCAGATATTATCTTGTGGATGTAGGATACGCTAACACGGGTCATTTTCTTTGCCCCTATCGTGGTCACATGTAATATTTGGCACAATTTCAACAAGTTTCACGTACCAACCTCTACCAATCCTCAGAGGATTTGCTCAACCACCGTCATGCTCAATTACGAAATGTTGTTGAATGAACATTTGGTGTGTTGAAAAACCGATTCAAAATTCTTAGAATAATACACCCATACAAATATAAAAACAATGCTCAACTGTCTTAGCCTGTTGTATTTTGCATAATTTTATAAAACGGCAAAATAAAATTCAAGATGAAGGTGGTATATTTTTTGATATGGAGGGAGATATAAATGCTGATTGGTGGTGAAGATGGTAATGAGTGTGGCGAAGAAGTTGATGCGACAGACTTGCATATTGGGGAGTTGCTTCGAACGGGTATTAAAAATGTGTTATGGGAAGAAATGCAACGTCATAACAATAACCGTAGAGCGTTTAGGAATTAGTTAAATTTTATTTTTATACAATTTTAGTAAACTTTTCATTTAACATGATTTGTATAAACTCAATTATGAAACAAGGGCATTTTGGTAATAAGCTCTTTGCTAAAAATTTAAATCAAATTTTTCGTATAACTTTCTTGCTGAACGTATATGGAATAAAGTGAATTAGTCGTCTATTTTCAATTTCACTATTTTTCTATTCCATGTGTTGCCGAACGGACCCTTAATGAACCACGAGATTAATTGTCATTTAATCAAGAGCCTTTTTCTTTCAATCATAGAATAGAGTCAATAGACTCATAGTCATAGTCATAGCTTGTTTAGTTTACCTTGTCCATAATGAACCACGAGATTAACTGTCATTTTATTTTATAGGCCTAGAAATGTAAAATTTTAAGAGGGCTCGAATAGGAAGATGAGGCTTAATATCTGTGTCGCAAGACCAACCCATGTTAAAATAGAACGAAAGACATTTTGGCCCACAATTTGAAAAGGAAAAATATATGTCTATTTAATTAGAGTAAATACGTCATTTTAGATCACTTTTTTCTGTAACAAGTAATATTTTTTTTTCCTGTGGATATCATTACCCTTCTCTTTATATCTTCGAAGTTTGAACGAGTCATTGTCTTGTTCATCAAGTCGGGAGATAATTCTAAACAAAAGATTTTCTGTACATCTTACATGGGTTTGTTCTCCTGTTTAGTTTGACTCAATCTAAATTCACATCAGAAGAATTATAATTAACAAGTCACAGAGAACCCAAAGTGAACCTTCTCATCTCTTAATCAGCATCATTGCTGATGTATCATCATAAAAAAAAACTTAATTCGAATGCAGTAACAAGTCACAGAGAATTCAAACTGAACCTTCTCGTCTCTTAATCAGCATCATTGGTGATGTATCATCATAAAAAAAAACTACATATGACCTACACATTTTATCCATATAAACCCCATGCATCAACCAACATCATCTCAATATCAAATATTTTCTTTCAACACTTAGTCTAATTTCCTTAAACAACTCAAAAAATGGGAGAGAGAGAACTAAAATTGTTGGGCATTTGGGCGAGTCCCTATGCAATTAGGGTTAGAGTCGTGCTAAACCAAAAGGGGTTGAAGTATGAATACTTTGAGCAGGATCTAACAAACAAGAGCGAGCTTCTTCTCAAATACAATCCGATCCACAAAAAGGTCCCGGTTCTTATCGACAATGATCAACCAGTTTGTGAGTCGCTGGTAATTTTGCAGTACATTGATGAGGCCTGGTCTAAGACTGGACCAAGTGTGCTGCCAACTGATCCTTATGAACGTGCTATGGCTCGATTTTGGGCAGTCTACATTGATGACAAGGTGTTGTTTTTAAACATGATATACTTAGTATGTTTTATTTTTTATTAGTTGAATGGTATAATGTCATTAAGTATTACTTCGTTTACTCATTAATCATTAATTGCTTGTACGTATTGATGAACCAGGTGGTCTCAGCCTTGGGAGGCATCCTCCAAGCCACAACAGAGGAGGCAAAAGCAAACAAAATTGTCGAGACCATGTCCGTGCTAGAATTATTGGAAGAGACGTTCAAGAAATGCTCAAAAGGGAAATCTTTCTTTGGTGGAGACATAATCGGTTTTCTAGACGTCATTCTGGGATCGTATGTAGTGTGGTTAAAGGCAACTGAGAAGATATCTGAACTCACACTTCTCGATGAAAACAAGTTTCCAAAACTAGTGGAGTGGACAGAGCAATTTCTCTCCGCTGATTACGTGAAGGAGGTCATGCCGGAGGTGGAGAAGGTTGAAGAATTTATAACCAAGACAGTTAAGCCTAGGTGGGCTGCTGCTGCTTCCTCTAAGTGATATTCATTTTAGTCATCTTGTTTGTTTGATCGTTTGATATGAAATAATTAAAGGTCACTTATGTTGATGTTGTAGTGATGGGCGACATCCTTATGCGATTTTGAATAAAATAATTTTATTATGTTTGTTGTGTTATATTGAATAAACAATGTTATTATGTTTGTTATTTGTAGTGTATAATAAAAATTAATTATATCTTGTTCTTATATTTCCTGGTTTTTTAATTAAGCATTATACTAAGCAGAGCCTTTTAAAACTGTTAAAGAATTTTTTTAATTTTTTAACAATATATAGGGTTTTTTTGTAAATTTGTCAACAAATAAAAAAACTTGGCTTAAAACAAAGTCAAGCCAAGTTCATAGGTCTAAAAAAGTAAATTTCAAAAAGAATTGAACAGAAAGATGTGTTTGCTTAATGTGTGCGACCCAAGATAAGTCCATAAAGCTTTCATTAAGAAAAAAGTCCATAAAGCTAATAAAATAGAAAAAAAAAAAGTTGGCCCACATAATTCAAAAGGAAATGATATGACCACTAAGCATAACTGAATAATTTAGGCGGCTGGAAGATTTTATTTTTTTGATGGGTAATATTTTATTGTTTTTTTAAAGTACTCAATTAAGGAATATTTTGTAAAAAACGAATAAAAAATACTCTAATGCAATTGGTGAAATTTGAATTCACATCATGTATCTCAAATTGAATACTTCAATCACTAAGCTAAAGAACGATTTGTTGGGATGTATAATCCTTATATACTACGGTCACCACCATTAGAATAGTCTAGTGGTATGATACTAATCCCACCATTTCATAAGTGAAGGGTTCGAATTCCGCGTCTAGCAGGATGGATTAAAATTTAGGGAAGACATAAGAGTCATCCTAAAGAGAACAAATCATGTGATCGCATGTAGTTCTCCCTCATATACTACGGTCATACTCGTGCTACGCTGCCAATATTTTGATTTTTTTTATTGATTTCTAATATTAAAAAAAAAAATTATAATTTCATAGAAACAATATAAGATACACAATAAGTTTAAAATATAACAACAATATAGCATAATTATTTATTATGAATATATGATATGACAATATAAGATTGATAAATTAGTTTATATCCAATATAGAAGCTTAATTGTCTAACTCTAGTTATATAATATACATTCTATTTAGGTGTTTTTTTAAAATAATTCTTTTTCACTTATTTTCATACGTATTTAATCTTCACATACTTTAGTAGAAAATTTTTAACTGAAACCATATTGATATGCGGTTTAAAATAAAGAGAAAATTTAAATGAACTTATATTTCAAGAATTTAGTGTAAGAAATATAATATTTTATTAAGAAATACTGTTTTTTTTAAAAGAAACGAAAAATTATGTGTGTTTTAATAAGTAACGTAATATCGTGAGAGAGCTCCAGAGAGAGGATGTAAAATAACTAACAAATAATTAGCTATAAAGATATATAAATCTTAAAAACCAAGACTCTAATTAATTTGGATGATGTGTGATTTTGAGAAGACTCATAAGGGATGAAAAATAATATGGTGGGGTTAATTGTGAACTGGATGGTTTAAAATAAAAGTGGTTAACTACTAAATAAAACAAGACAAAAAAAAATAAAAAAAAAGTAATATTTAAAAAAAATATAAGGGTGGATCCAACCAAGTACAGAAAGATTTCAGTGTTAACACGGACATGTTATTTCCTCTGGGCCTTTTTTAGGAAAATATAACTCAAGGATGGCGTTCTGCAGACTAGCCCACTTGGTGAGCCCGTTTGGCTACTACATATCACATCGTTCACCTCCTCAACAATGATCGCTTCATTGTCTGAGGGTGACAATGGCGGTTCACTGCTTAAAGAATGTTCCACGATATCTTACTTGGGTGATAGAGGGGGTAGCTTATCTTCTACCCACCCACGTAGAAAGATGTGTTGATTTCAGGCCGGACTTAGCGGCCAATGAGGATTCAGAGTTCGGGGAGTCTTCATCCACTCTTCCGTGAATCATCAACGGAAATCTCACATTTAGAATAACAAGTATGAACTCTATTCACCGGTGAGGCCCTGCAAATTACGAGGCCCTTTGTGGCGGCTTGGTTGGCCTACCCACAGGGCCGTCTCTGCCGGCAACAGACCCTCCAATCACCTGGCCTTGACTGCCTGACAAGTAACTGTCAGGTCAGTCGATCCTGGAGGGGCCGGACTAGATAAAAACGTACCGGAAAGAGATTGAATCTCAAATCTACCGTGAAGTGCAATGTGGCACCTGGGGACGAGGGCTACGGATCGTCACGTCAGCTGTTAGTTGTATGCCCTAGGCCAATGTATTTGAGACCTAGATGTATAGATTGTGTGAAACAAACATTGTGTTTATTTTGAGATATTTTATATAATAAGTGCGTATTGGTTATTTTAATCTTATTAATTAAATGAACCGTGAATATGCAATTCAACTTTATATCATCAAAGTATGTGACTTTGAGAGTAAAATTATAAAGTATTGTGAATGATATTCTAAATTGTCCTTGATCTTTCATAAGATGTTTGTGAGACAAATATACTTTTAAATAAGCTATGAATGTATATCAGTATGTTAGTTGACTGATGATCACGTTTTACTGATCATGAATAAGAGTTATCAAGTCATTAACATAAGTATATGTTAGAGACCATATACTGGATATGACCCGCCTTGAGAATACTACATGGATTGTGTCATTAATTATTCTTAATGAAATATTTGTAGTCCTTTGACTTGAGATTTTCTCAGTTTCCTACATGAGAAATTTTATACTTTAATATAATCTAGCATCGCCTTTAACCGGGTGGTTATAAGAGTTATGATTAGATACAAAATGAATCATGCGGAGGAAAGAGTTAAATCAAGATAGGATTTGTTCCTCTCATATAATGAGAGAGATATCTTAAGGCCTCTTGATGAATTTGATTGAAGAAATGCACGGCCGTGCTCGAGTGAATTAATAATGAGTTATTAATGTCATTTCATGCTCAATCAAATTCGGGATCAAGAAACGTTATCGACCAACATAAGGTTGACACGTACCATGCCTTATGGAGTCCGCTCATGATTTATAATCTATTGTGATTATTGCCAATATTAAGTAAACCTATAGGGTCACACATAAAGAACAATTGTTAAAACGTACACAGAAAATCATAACTTATGTGATAAGTTATATGAAAGACTATATAGTTATTGTTATGAATATAATTAATATGGATGTCCAATACTTGGCCCCTAAGAAAAGATAAATTAGGAAATGCTTGTAAGAATGGAAGGAGTTGTGGCAGGGTATTTACTACTGTATTGTAATGTGTATTTTTATACACATTTTTAGGATTTTTATCATCTCAAATTCAATCATAATTCACATAAAATGTATGAAAAATAGTCATAATTCACAAAATATAATTTGAAACCTCTTAATACATTTTTGTGTGATTTTACAGGCAAAAAGGCTATAAAATGAAGAATTGGACCAAAACGCAAATAATGGGCCAAAGATGGCCAACTAAAAACCTCAAACACTCTACAAAAAATTCCCCAAACTTTTACGACAATTCAAAAACCTTCTACAACCAAGTCAGACCGAGCCAAACGCCAAAAATCGCCAAATTGACCAAAAGTCAACTTCTCCAAAATGGGTCAAACGGTATACCAAAACGAAGAGCTCAACGAAACGAACCCAACGGTACAATCCTCGCGATCAGAAACCTTCTAGAACTCTCAGAATCACCAATTGAAAATCAGGTCAAAAATTGGTCAAAGTCAACGAATTGACCAGGTCAAACCCATCTTCTTCAAACCTCATAATTCACAATTCTGCTCGAAATCGAACAAACAAGCCAACCATGGATTCAGCATGACGAGACGAACATGCCGGTACCATTCTCCGGTCTTGGAAGTTCCGGTGATCGCCGGAATTCGGCCAAAACAAGTGCCAAAAACGGACCGAAACCATGGTTGATCTGCCGTGCCCTCCACCATCATCGATTCGAGCCAAAACCGATCTCACTCTCTTCTCCATCGTCTACCCTTTCTAACCGTATGAAGAACTCATCGAATGATGCGAAATCGAGCGAGAAATCCGTGTTTCCGTAATCTGTTCGACGAAATCCTCAATGAACTTTTCAAACTGGATGAACCAACGGTCGAGTTTCGAACAGCGAATGAATTCGATCAACCATTTCCGTTTTTCTCAAGCAAAGATGATTCTTTTTGTGTCGTAAAGCTTAGGTAAAGGCTCAGAATGAATTACGAAACCTCAATTCGATGGAAAAACAACTCAAAATCATAGTTTGATTCACGAGTTCAGCAGATTTTGGTTATTTTCGCGAAACTGAAACCGAGTTGGTTAATGGAGGAATTCTCTGGATTCGAGGCGGATTGGGAAGTCATAATGGTTGTGAAGCATCGTGAGGAAGTTGCGAACGAAGCCTGAGTCACCGTTTTGGATTTCGTTGCGTGAATTGCGAACAAGAGGTCGATTTGCACACTCTGGTCAGCAATGGCGGAACAGCGAACCGATGACATTCAAATCAGCAAAACTCGAGTTTTACTCAACGGTTTTCAACCATTCAAAGCCCTGTGGATTCGCGAGAAGATGGAGAAGAGATCTGGGTTGATGAATCACAGGGAAATGTACAGAATCACGAGCTCGAATCGATGGTTGTGAGAAACGGGTAAACGGGTCTGAAATCCAAGAGAAAAATCGATCCAAAGTCCAAATTCGAAACTTACAAAGCTGTCAGAGGATTGTTTTAGGACGAGCACACGATCGCAGGCCACAGAAGATCGAGAAAAGGCATTCAGCGCCAATTCTGAAGAAGAAGACGACTCGTTTCATCAGTTATGACTCGTTTCACGCGATTCAAACCGGTTCGCCACACCAGATCAGCGGAACGAGCTTAAAACGAGTCAGTACCCAGCTCACACAAAAGCGACTCATTTCAAGCGAACTGCAGCTCGTTTCGTCGCATGAAATCCGGAAATTTAATTCAAAACTCAGCGCCAAAGGCTGAAGAAGAAGATGACTCGTTTCATCCGTTATGACTCGTCTCACCGTTTCGCCACAGAAAATCAGAAAAAGACAGTTTGAAAACTCAGAGATTAATAACGGAATAGCGACTCGTTTCACGCGATTACGACCCGTTCACCACAACTTATTCTGAAGGGACCCACTGTCAGTCTCAGTGACACGATTCAAATCGCAACTGAACTGAATTCAGTTCATTTTCGCGCGAATAAACAGACGAGATTTCAGTGATTCAAAACCCATTCAATTCTCAACCAAATTCAACGAAATTTCGTCCAGATCTTCAGTACACCCCACTTGACCTGCCTGAGCCAATGGAATCGCTCGGTTTGTCCCCCACTCTCCATACCAGTCTCTCTATAAAACACACCCTTCCATCCAATCTCATCAATTCATTCTTCCATTCTCCAAATTCTTCCAACACACCACTCTTCAATCATCTTCTTAAAGATTCAGTAACTCCATTACTGAATCTCAGAGCGTTTCGAGCTTCAATTTTCGAGTTTGAGTGAAAATTCACCAATTCGGGCTGAATTTGGTGAAAAAGGCAATTGATCGATTCCGGCTGGATCAAGCATCAATTGGAGGTTCAAATCGACTCAAGGAAGCTTCTGGTTGATCTTCTACGTCTCGGTTTGATCCAATTTTCATTTAATCTCTTGTATTCAATTTTAGATCACACGATCCAATTTGTAAAAAATATGATGAACACATGCCTAATTTCGGTTGATTTTATCATGTGTGAGTAGAATCTTGTAGGGATAGGCCTTTTGTGATTGAATTGTTTGAAATCTTGCTTTAATTTGAATTAAATTGACTGATTTGGTTACTGTTCATAATGTGCTGTTAAATCTGGTTTTTTCTGATTTAATCGATTTGGTTGAATTAATTAGGTCATTTAGAACTGAATTTTCCTGCAAGTTAAGTCCATTTTATCGTCTTGAATCTTGGTTGAGGTTTTTGCTTGATTTAGTGAAGTTTTTAGTTCAAAAATTGAGATCAAACACTAGTTGGTTGACTGGTGTTTGATCTGAAATTTTGATCTATTTGCTGAGTTTTTCTGGTTGGAAATAATTCAAACTTGTTCCAAATCTGATAAATTGAATATTTTGTGATTAATGATACAATTTTTGATCAAATTGCCTTAAAATTCCCTACTTTTATCCTCTAAATTCAAAAATACATTTTTCTGCATTTTATTTCTGTCAGTTTCAGTAAAAAATTGTTTGACTTCAGATCTGATTTAAGAAAATTATAAAAAAAATATTTTGTGATTCTTTAGATATTTTAGAACAACTTTCATATAATATGTGCCCAATGCTTTTATGTTAAATTTGTAAGATAAAATCTGTGCAAAGTTTTGACTTTTAAAATTTTCTGTTTTTTTGATTTTTGAATCTGACTGTTTTTCTATGATTTTTAGAAATTAGTAAAAAATTCCTATAAATAAAAAATCTAGGTCTCAGTAAATCTATTTGAAGTGTAGTTTCTCAATCTGAAATTTAATTGAATTGTTGTTTGGATAAAATTTGAATTACACCCTCTTTTGATAACACATACCATTCTCTGTCCAATTCTGTCATATATTCTGAGTTTGACCATAACTTTTGGAATATCAGTCCTTTTAATCTGAGATTTTTACCACATAATCTGAACTTGCCTTCCTAATTTCTGTTAAATTTTGGTGATTTTTGAAGTGATTTTCGATTTTCTGCGATTTTATGAAAAACTCTGTTGAATGATTATGAAAAGTGTGGACTAAAACGCAAATTTACACAAAAATATGAATAAAAGTGATAATTAAATTGCCTTATATTGTGAAGATCTCATTCTCTAGTTTTCATTGGCATATCATTTGCAACTTTTGGACATTTGGAAATATTATTAAAGAATTTTCAAAGAATTGTGTACGAAATTGATTAAATTCCATCTAATACATAATTAACCTTCTTAAAAACAATCGACAACATTTGAACAAAACAAGACCTACTTTTGAAAAGAATTGTAATATCTCAAGGCCATTCTCCTTGTGTTCGACCCCTAAAACTCAAAAGACCACATATACACTTAAGAGTAAAGCTAGGGAAAATTATAAATATTTTTGCTAAATTGTGTGAAATTTAACGACGGTTTTGCGCGGTTTACATGTATATTCTATTGTATTTAGGCTAGATTTTTTCCTTTATTGTATTTCTAAATCAGGCAAGAGATTTTTTAGCCAGCACTCACTCTCTACTTTATAAAGAGGGCAGTGACTATTGTATTCTTAATCCACAATTCAATACACAATTCTCTCCTTCAATTCTCTGTTTTATTGTTCTTTGTTCTTTTATTTTATAACATGTTATCAGCACGACTCTACAATAAGCATTTGAAGTTCTAAACAACATAACTGAAACTCTGCTTCAGAATGTACAATTTCAAATTATTAATATTTCATTATGTTATTTATTTTGGATTTCATTTATTGGATTTTTTTTTCTTTTCTTGAAATTCGTTATTTTACGAGCTTCTTTTAAGTAACATATCTCTGCACCAGAAGTTGCTTGTTTAATTATTTTTATTTTGCAACTAGAAGTTGCGTATTTATTTTTATTCACGCACCAGAAGTTGCTCATTTAAATTATTTTGTATGCACCAGAAGTTTCTTGTTTAATTATTTTTACATTCGGAAGTTTCGTGTTTATTTTTATTTACGCACCAGAAGTTGCTTGTTTAATTTTATTTACGTAACCAGAAGTTGCATGTTTATTTATGCACCAGAAGTTATAAGTATATTTATGCACCAGAAGTTGCAAGTATATTTATCTTTATTCTATGTACATTTATTTTATACACATTTACTTTTATGCACATTTACTTTTATGTACATTTATTTTCTGCACATTTATTTTTATGCAAATTTATTTTTATTTATGCACATGTAGTTGCAATAATTTTTTTTTCTTTGCACACAAGCTGCAAAATTTATTTTATGCACGAGAAGTTGCAAAATATAGCACCAGTAGTTGCGAGAATATAAATCAAAAATATTGTCTAAATCTCTAAGATCAACTCTCAAATAATAATTCGAGAAAAGATGAATAATATATATATTAAATAAAGATATTCCTTATCTTTTATCTTGCTCTTGAAGCAGCAACAAGATGAAGAGAGTTGTAAGATATATTGAAAACCAATATCATATCTTATTGTGAATAAGCAAACTAATTAGTTATAAAAGAAGAAAATTATGAAACTTGTCTAAATAATTGCACTCAATTCCCAGAAGTGAATGTTGAAAATAATAACATAAATGAGACCAATGTCGGAAGTCATTATAAGAAAATCATACAAGACAATGAGAAGATACAACAAGATATAATTTATGACTGAAGATGCATGTGATACATCAGTTTCATGAAGAGATGAATGAGATGTATCAGATTCATGAAAGGTTACGATTTCATGAAAGTTTGCGACTTTATGAAAAAGTGCATGTGATGCATCATGTTCATGAAAGGTTGTGATTTCATGAAAGGGTACATGTGATGCATCATGAAAGGTTGCGACTTTATGAAAGGGTGTGACTTCATGAAAGGGTGCATGTGATGCATTGATTAGTGAAATGATGCATGTAATGTATTCATGAAAGGGTGTGTAGGTTTATTTCTTGAAGGGATGCATATGACGTATCAGTTCCTTCAAAAGGTGCGAAATGATGTATAAGATACATCAAGTAAATTTCAAAAGATGTATTCCACACATCAAAATTTTAATGAAATTTATAGTTTTGGCACCATTGAAAATAAAAATTTCCTTAACCCCGTTCTCCGAACCCTAATCTATACGCATAGATAATAAAATTAATCCCAAATTTCGCATTTATAATGCCTTATACATATTTCGTAAAATGGTTAAAAGTATAATATATTGCATATAGCATGGCCAATAGATATGTGATGAATGGTTGTGATTTGTGATGTGATGTGATGTGATGTGATGTGATGTGATGGGATGTGATGTATATATGTATGTAATAACGGGCATGGTTCCGTTCTTGGTTGATGTGATGTAATTTATTTTTATTTTGCGGTTTATTATGACGGGTATGGCTCCGTTCATTAGTATAATATAATTACCACATCCATGAACATTCCTCATGGAGATGAAAGAGTCTACCGTCCACCTCACATTCCTCATGGAGATGAAGGAGTTCATCAATGCCTTGTGGTTGAATGTATCTTAGGAAATGATCTTAATTATTGGCTCATTTTGATCATCTTGGCCATGCTATATCATATCATATTTATTTTATTTATTTTATCTGTGCATGTGATGTTCTGTGATGAAATACATAATAAAATAAAAATAACACGAAGTAAAACATGCAATCCCTCATGTAATATTAAGTCATGGAAATGCCTCCCATGTATCTATACTTGTCATTCCTTCGATCATGCAAAACTTGGGTATGCCCAAGCATAGTAAGTTAGCTTAATCTTAGGAGGATAAGATGCGGGAAATGGTGATTCTCGGTATTTAGACATGGTTAGACCTAACTGAGCTATCAAGACGGACTTTGGCTCGGGGCATAAGATAGGATGTATACGCCGTGCATATGATGCTCATCCTATGGGTTAATCAAGAGTTGTATAAGATACAATTGGAAATGTTCCTACCTAAATAGTTAGGTTGTAGGCGATGAGTCAAAGCTCACTTAGAACTTGATGAAATATGGATCTTGGCTCACTATGATATTTCAAGTTGAAAATTTCCGAATCAATACTTTTGAGGATTATTGATTTGAATAAAAATAGTGAGAGTTAAAATTATATTAAAATATCTCACACAAAATATTAACGTAAACCTGCATTAAATTCTGTGTAGAAAAATGGCAACAAACAACACATCAAACTTGAACTTGCGATCCGTCCTTGAAAAGGACAAGCTCAATGGGAAAAACTTCCTCGATTGGTATCGGAATTTGAGAATTGTTCTCAAACAGGAAAAAAAGGCCTATGTCCTTGAAACTGCCATTCCTACAGCACCTGCCGAAGAATTGTAATATCTCAAGGCCATTCTCCTTGTGTTCGACCCCTAAAACTCAAAAGACCACATATACACTTAAGAGTAAAGCTAGGGAAAATTATAAATATTTTTGCTAAATTGTGTGAAATTTAACAACGGTTTTTAGTGGTGCTTTGCACGTACAAAAAGACAAGCTGTGCTTTGCACGTACAAAAAAATTTAACTCAAAAGACCACATATCCACTCATGTTATCAAAAGACAAGCTGTGCTTTGCACGTACAAAAAAATCCTTCATTTTCTATTGCGGATATGTAAAATTTTTCTTTTTCAAGGGTTTAAAAATAATTTTTCACATTTTTGAATTCTTTTTGTGAAGGGATAACAGGTTACGATTTCGGTCACTTGCTTTTAGTGCGAAAATTAGAGATGGACATACGAGTCATTAACTATGCCATGAAAGATAGGTTGAGTTAGTAAATTTTTGCGAAGCTAGTGGTATTAAAAGTAAGGTTTGATTTTTCAAAAGTTTTAATCACAGCATTACTTTAAAGAAAACGATTTATAATGTCATTAAAGGGGTAAGTGAAATATTTATGAATTTTCGAAACGTTTAATGGATTTTAAATGGATATTATAGATGAGATGAGGTGGAAAATATGGCATTCATGATGATAATTAATCTCTTTTTTGAATTTTCAAATCTTTTCATCATTTTCCAAAACCCTAAGTGTTTCCAAAATTTTGCTTGAAAGGGCTTAGTTTTAAAATTTGTTTTTACAAAACCTTTTATTTATTTTCATTTAAAATCTTTTTCTTTTAAAACACACAAAAATCTATTCACACAAACAAACAAAAATGAAAGAAAAACAAACAAAAAGTTTAAATTTTTATGGTATTTATGAGTTTTGTTGTTTTTTTTTTTTTTTGAAATTTTGAATTTTTTATATGAATTTTCACATTTTTACAAGAAAACAAAACTTGGTTTTGCACAAAACCACCCCACCACACTTAAACCTTTGTTTGTCCTCAAACAAAAAGGTCAAAAATGAGACATTTGTGGAAATCGGAAAAATTGTTGGGGTTTTATGCAAAACCTCCCCCACCACACTTAATCTTTTGCATAGCAAAAGTTTAAGTGTGAAAGAGAGTTTTGTAAAAAGAAGAAAAATAAAATAAAGAAAGGAAAAATACGACCTGACACGACGAGTTGCCTCTCGCCAAGCGCCCTTGTTTTACGTCTTGAGCTCGACGCATTTATGCTTCATTCTTTCCTTCCCTCGCTTTGTGGCGTCGCTTCTAAATCATGCTCATCGAACCACCTTGTATCATGATTCTCGTAAAAAGCCTTCAAGCGATGACCATTGACCTTGAATTTGATGTCTTCTCCCCTAGAAATTTCAAATACTCCAAACGGCAAAATATGGGTAATTATGTAAGGACCTGTCCATCGGCTCTTCAACTTCCCGGGATGTAATCTCAACCGAGAGTTGAATAACAAGACTTTATCGCCAGTTTTAAATTCCTTTTTGCGAATAAGTTTGTCGTGAGCGATGGTTAATTTTTCTTTGTAAATTCGAGAATTATCATAAGCCTCAATGCGAAGCTCTTCTAATTCTTGAATTTGCAATTTCCGCAACCCCGCATCTTTTGGGTAATCTTGATTTACCTTTTTGATTGCCCAAAATGCTTTGTGCTCAATTTCCACCGGTAGGTGACAACTCTTTCCATAAACGAGTTTAAAAGGAGTCATCCCTATCGGTGTTTTGTATGCGGTGCGGTAAGCCCATAAAGCATCCCCAAGCCTTTGACTCCAATCCTTGCGAGAGGGATTAACCACTTTCTCAAGGATTGATTTTATTTCCCTATTGGATATTTCGGCTTGCCCATTAGTTTGGGGATGATAAGCGGTTGACATGCGGTGTTGTACATGATAATTTTTCAAAAGGGATTCGAGGTACTTATTATTGAAATGCGAACCCCTATCGCTAATGATAGCTTTAGGCACCCCAAAACGCTGAAAGATATTCTTTTTAAGGAATTCAATCACCGTTTTGGAGTTGGCATCCCTTGTTGGTATGGCCTCAACCCATTTTGAAACATAATCAACACACACAAGAATATATAAATACCCATTTGATTGAGGAAAGGGGCCCATGAAATCTATCCCCCAAACATCGAAAAGCTCGAAAAACAATAAAGCTTTAAGAGGCATTTCGTTTTTGCGGGTTAGATTGCCCGTTTTTTGGCAATTTTCACAACTCTTTACAAAGGAATGAGCATCTTTATAAAGAGTTGGCCAATACAATCCACTTTGGAGTACCTTATGACTTGTGCGTTGCCCTCCAAAGTGGCCCCCACATTCTAAAGTGTGACAGAAAGAGAGTACCGAATTTATCTCGTGGTCGGGCACGCATTTTCGTACCATTTGATCGGAGCAAATTTTGTAGAGGTAGGGGTCTTCCCAGAGGTAATAGCGCGAGTCGTTTTTTATTTTGTCCTTTTGAGCTCGAGAGAGGGTGTTTGGCAATTCGCGAGTTTCAAGGTAGTTGACGATGTCGGCGTACCAAGGCGCCATGCCATGGATCGCGTAGAGTTGCTCGTCAGGAAAGAGTTCGTTGATCGGAATGATATCGCCTTCGTTTGTTGGGAGTCGGCTAAGATGATCGGCCACCAAGTTTTCGGCTCCCTTTTTATCCCGAATCTCCACGTTAAACTCTTGAAGGAGAAGGATCCATCGGAGGAGGCGCGGCTTGCATTCCTTCTTCTTCATTAAGTGCTTGAGCGCGGCATGATCTGAAAATACAACAACTTTTGTCCCGACCAAGTATGATCGGAACTTTTCCAATGCAAAGACAATGGCCAATAGTTCTTTTTCCGTTGTTGTGTAATTCCGTTGGGCGTCATCTAAGGTCCTAGAGGCATAGTAAATTACGTGGGGTACCTTCCCGATGCGTTGCCCCAAAACCGCCCCGACACTTAGATCGCTTGCGTCGCACATGATCTCAAAGGGGAGATTCCAATCCGGTGGTTGAATAATGGGCGCTTCGCACAGTTTCCCCTTTAGCTTGTCGAATGCTGCCTTGCACGCATCGTTGAACTCGAATTTGATCTCTTTTTGGAGAAGCCTGCACATTGGTTGCGCGATTTTTGAGAAGTCTTGAATGAAACGCCGATAGAAGCCGGCGTGTCCAAGGAACGAGCGGACATCTTTCACATTGCGAGGGTATGGAAGTGTCTTGATAACATCGATCTTCGCTTTGTCGACTTCCAACCCCTTTTCTGAAATTAAATGACCTAATACAATTCCTTGGCTCACCATAAAGTGGCACTTCTCAAAATTTAAGACAAGGTTAGCTTCAACGCACTTTTCCATTATTAGGCTCAAGTTATGGAGACACTCATCGAATGAGTTGCCATAAATGGAAAAGTCGTCCATGAATACTTCAATAAATTTAGAAATATACTCAGAAAAGATAGAAATCATACACCTTTGAAAAGTTCCAGGCGCATTGCATAGTCCAAACGGCATTCTTCGATATGCGAAAGTTCCAAAGGGGCAAGTGAATGTCGTCTTCCTCTGATCTTCTGGATCGATGGCGATTTGAAAATAGCCCGAGTACCCATCCAAAAAACAATAGTAGGGCCGCCCCGCTAATCTTTCGAGCATTTGATCGATGAAGGGAAGAGGAAAGTGATCCTTCTTTGTCGCCGCATTGAGTTTGCGATAGTCGATGCAAACTCTCCATCCGTTTTGCACTCGTGTTGGCACTTTCTCTCCTTCGGCATTTTCCACAATCGTGATTCCCGTCTTCTTGGGAACTACATGGATTGGAGATACCCATTCCGAATCGGCCACCGCGTAAATAATCCCCGCATCAAGAAGCTTGAGAAGTTCCTTTTTCACCACCTCCATCATGACTGGATTTAACCTTCTTTGTGCTTCTCTTGACGGTTTCGATCCCTCCTCCAACACAATTTTGTGCATACATGTCGAGGGGCTTATACCTGGCATATCGGCCAATGTCCATCCGATCGCCTTCTTATGGTTTCCAAGAGTTTCCACCAATCGGGTTTCTTGGTCAAGGGTTAGATTCGATGCGATGATGACGGGTAATGTGTTGTTTGGCCCGAGGTACGCGTATTTGAGGTGATCGGGAAGGGGTTTGAGTTCGAGAGTAGGGGCTTCTTCGATTGATGGCTTAATGCGTTCTTGCGATATTTGGAGTTTGTCGTGAGGGGAACCCGAAATGAATTTTATTTCTTCATTATGTTCCTGCTCTATTTCTTGCTTCTCATTCGTTTGTGCGATCTCCCCCCAAACATGGATTGGAGAGCTGCAATTGCTGTGTTGAGAATATTTTAAATTTTTATCCACTAAATATCTATTTTGCCCTTATTAATGATATATCATTTATTTTGTCATATGAATCTTCGCACTATATAATATTTACAAAGATTTAATACATGACAAAATTAGAAACAAAATGTAGAAAACATATTTTTTTTCTCCTGACTTGTTGGACTTTCTGCTTTTTTATTTTGTTATTTGATAAATTACATACGTAAGGTTTGACGGAAACTTAAAGCTTAATTTTGCATTTTTATTCATCAACAAGATATTAGAAAAAGTTAACAAATTGTTGGTGCAGGTTAATATTTAAATCAGAGTAAATATTTATATATTTTTACTTAAATAAATTAATACTTTGTTGCATTCAAATAATTTTTGATGTAGCAACACATCAACATATTAGGACTTACATGTGGCATTTGATCTTTGAATTCAGAATTTCGTTTCTTCAAGAGAGAAGCTATGCCTTAGGGGATCTAGTTCTTTTAGATAAAGTAATAATTATATTGGTGTAATTGATGCTCGATTCAAAATTTTATTTTATTTCTAAATTTGCAAAAAAAGAAAAATCTTTACAGTATTATAGAGAGAGATTCTGATGTTGCAAAATAATGATTTATCATTAATATGTTCTGGGCAGTCGGAATTCATCTTCGGTCCTTGATATGGATTTAGATCATATTATATGAAGAAGCAGCGAAATATAAAAAATAAGTGTTTAAATTATTTGTTTCGTTTTTATTTATTTTAGGTTTCAGTATGCAATGAGTTTATATGGAAATGGGTTAAGTGGAGTTATATGTTTGTTTAGTGCTAAGACAATTATATTTCCGTAGCTACATGCACCAGGTATTTCACTTCTCACCATTACATATTTTCTCTTATCACACATCAGTAAATTATCCCTTGTAGATTCAAATACTTTTGATTTAGTATGATTATATGCATGTAATAAGATTGTTTAATATGTTAATTTTGAGCTGATTTAACAGTTGACTGCTAGAAAGGGATTGTCAATACTGAAGAAATCACGATAGAAGAATAAGTCGGGATTTTCTTACATATTCTTGGTCATGCATCAAATATGCGTACCATTGGGACTAATTTCAAACATTCCACTGATACCGTTTATAAAGTATTCAGTGACGTTTTGTGGAGTGTAATTGAAATGAGAGGCGACTACGTTAAATTGCCTGATGTAGATGCACCAAGGCATGCGTATGTTGCTGATGGGACAAACTTTTCCCGATTTAAGGTATGTTATTCATTTTTTTTATAGAACATGAGATTTAGGATATGTTATGTCATTGAACTAACTTTTTTTGTTGTGATGTCATGTATAAAATAATGTTTCCAAATATTTTCGCAGGATGCTTTGGGTGCAATTGATGAGACACATGTACCCATGTAAGAATGCGAAAATTGTGTCGTTTGCGAATTCACAATCTTAGCAAAATTATTTATAAGTCCACTAATTAATTTCACAAGTGTATATGTGGTATTTGAGTTTAGGGTGTCGATCCACAAGGATGAAAGGCCTTAAATAATTAACTTTTTAATCTCAGTTTGCATTTAGTGCAAGTTGTAGTTCAAGATGTTGTTTTAATAAGAAAAGATGCAAAAGAAAATAAAAGAAATAAAGTTGATTTTTTTTTTAAGTTCAAAGAGAGGAAGTAGTGAAATGAGGACAATTCGGGTAACTTATGAATCATTAATCACAACAAGTAGCAATTTATTACAAATATTTTTAAAAAGCAGGGTTTGACTAGATTATTTCCAAAAAATAATCAACAAATAACTCAAATACTAGATCCACTCAAAAACTTCCACTTTCAAGTTGTTCTTATACTTGATTCAAAACCTTATTTGAATAATACAAAAAACTCTTTAAGGATAGAGAATGCCACGTGTCGCCATGGTATTGGGCAATCCAATACCTTGTACTAAGCCGCTGCAGGTTGTTGCAGAAAGTGCGTCAACTTTCCTCTCCATTACATGTCCAACATGTGTTATAGAGAAAACGGAGGTGTCCATTAACAATGTAAATGGAGGAAAGATGATCTCGTCTGCAAAGCAAAATGCGTTTTGGGTCTGGACAGCCACGTGTCACCATCTGATTGGGAGGCATAAGAATCTCGTACTGAAGTGGAGCAAGAAACGCGTTGCTGAATTCAATGCTGAGTATAAATCCAGTGAATAGGAATCTGCCATGTGTCTCGCCCTTAATTCCTGCTGAAAATGCGTGACACGTGTCGCAGCGGTATTGGGCGATCATTTTCAGCGTACTGATTCGCGCCAGTCTTTGCAGAAGACGCCTTCGTCTCTGTTATATTCCAATGGAGGGTCCCGTTTTTGTCCAAACATGTATTATAGAACAACCGGAGATGGCCAGTATCATCGAACCTGAGATGATTCCTTCTGCAGAAAGAGAAAGCATGTTTCTCTGAGTAGGCCGCGCCACGCGTCTGGTCCAGGCTCTCTCGTACTGAGACCTGGTACTGACGTCTGTTAAATGATCCCCAATAGCAGGCTGCCACGTGTTCAATCAGCTCAAATATTAACAGCCTCGACCACGTGTCACTCGCAGATTAGGAGAATGTTTAACTGTTCTGCCACATGGCAAAGAACGATTGGAGCAATTTGAATCCTCGTACTGACGTTTGGGAATTTTAAGGAAGGTTAAAATGCCACATGGCATCTCAGGATTGGTCCAGAAGGGAGTTGACTTTGACCTGGTTTGATCAGATCTTCTGTCACGATTTCTGGGAGTTCTAGAAGGTCTTTTTACGCGAGGTTTTACCGTTGAATTCGTCTCGTTGAGCTCTTCGATTTGGTACCCAGTTTGACCCTTTTTGGGACAGTTGACATTTGGTCAACTGGGCGATTTCCCGGGTTTGACTTTTCATCTTTTTGTGGATTTTGTAGGTTTTGGCATGGATTGTTGATGGGTAAGGGTTGTAAGAGGGAAAGGCGTGTATAGGGTTTCGCGGAGATTTATCGAGAATTCGGCCATCCTTGGCCCAAGATTTGCAGATCGACGCTTCATTTGGAGTTGGTTTTTCACCAAATCCTCCAAATATCATTTTATAGGTCTTTATATCTAATCACACAAAAGTGTATTAAGAGTTTCAAAAATATTTTTTATTAATTTTAAACACTTTTCATACTTTTTATGTGATTTAAGGGTGAATTTCATTTAATAAAAACCCTAAAAATGTGTATAAAAATACACATTACAACCCGCCATTGTAAAAAAAGAAAGAAAGATTGTTCATATTAACAGGAAGGGTTTTGTATCACAAAATGCTATGGCTGCGGTTGATTTTGATATGAAATTTATTTTTATTTCTGTTGGTTGGGAGGGGTCGGTTGCTGATATGAGGGTTTTGCGTGCAGCATGTGAGAGTGGAAGTTTTAGTGTCACTCAAGGCAGATATTATCTTGTGGATGTAGGATACGCTAACACGGGTCATTTTCTTTGCCCCTATCGTGGTCACATGTAATATTTGGCACAATTTCAACAAGTTTCACGTACCAACCTCTACCAATCCTCAGAGGATTTGCTCAACCACCGTCATGCTCAATTACGAAATGTTGTTGAATGAACATTTGGTGTGTTGAAAAACCGATTCAAAATTCTTAGAATAATACACCCATACAAATATAAAAACAATGCTCAATTGTCTTAGCCTGTTGTATTTTGCATAATTTTATAAAACGGCAAAATAAAATTCAAGATGAAGGTGGTATATTTTTTGATATGGAGGGAGATATAAATGCTGATTGGTGGTGAAGATGGTAATGAGTGTGGCGAAGAAGTTGATGCGACAGACTTGCATATTGGGGAGTTGCTTCGAACGGGTATTAAAAATGTGTTATGGGAAGAAATGCAACGTCATAACAATAACCGTAGAGCGTTTAGGAATTAGTTAAATTTTATTTTTATACAATTTTAGTAAACTTTTCATTTAACATGATTTGTATAAACTCAATTATGAAACAAGGGCATTTTGGTAATAAGCTCTTTTCTAAAAATTTAAATCAAATTTTTCGTATAACTTTCTTGCTGAACGTATATGGAATAAAGTGAATTAGTCGTCTATTTTCAATTTCACTATTTTTCTATTCCATGTGTTGCCGAACGGACCCTTAATGAACCACGAGATTAATTGTCATTTAATCAAGAGCCTTTTTCTTTCAATCATAGAATAGAGTCAATAGACTCATAGTCATAGTCATAGCTTGTTTAGTTTACCTTGTCCATAATGAACCACGAGATTAACTGTCATTTTATTTTATAGGCCTAGAAATGTAAAATTTTAAGAGGGCTCGAATAGGAAGATGAGGCTTAATATCTGTGTCGCAAGACCAACCCATGTTAAAATAGAACGAAAGACATTTTGGCCCACAATTTGAAAAGGAAAAATATATGTCTATTTAATTAGAGTAAATACGTCATTTTAGATCACTTTTTTCTGTAACAAGTAATATTTTTTTTTCCTGTGGATATCATTACCCTTCTCTTTATATCTTCGAAGTTTGAACGAGTCATTGTCTTGTTCATCAAGTCGGGAGATAATTCTAAACAAAAGATTTTCTGTACATCTTACATGGGTTTGTTCTCCTGTTTAGTTTGACTCAATCTAAATTCACATCAGAAGAATTATAATTAACAAGTCACAGAGAACCCAAAGTGAACCTTCTCATCTCTTAATCAGCATCATTGCTGATGTATCATCATAAAAAAAAACTTAATTCGAATGCAGTAACAAGTCACAGAGAATTCAAACTGAACCTTCTCGTCTCTTAATCAGCATCATTGGTGATGTATCATCATAAAAAAAAACTACATATGACCTACACATTTTATCCATATAAACCCCATGCATCAACCAACATCATCTCAATATCAAATATTTTCTTTCAACACTTAGTCTAATTTCCTTAAACAACTCAAAAAATGGGAGAGAGAGAACTAAAATTGTTGGGCATTTGGGCGAGTCCCTATGCAATTAGGGTTAGAGTCGTGCTAAACCAAAAGGGGTTGAAGTATGAATACTTTGAGCAGGATCTAACAAACAAGAGCGAGCTTCTTCTCAAATACAATCCGATCCACAAAAAGGTCCCGGTTCTTATCGACAATGATCAACCAGTTTGTGAGTCGCTGGTAATTTTGCAGTACATTGATGAGGCCTGGTCTAAGACTGGACCAAGTGTGCTGCCAACTGATCCTTATGAACGTGCTATGGCTCGATTTTGGGCAGTCTACATTGATGACAAGGTGTTGTTTTTAAACATGATATACTTAGTATGTTTTATTTTTTATTAGTTGAATGGTATAATGTCATTAAGTATTACTTCGTTTACTCATTAATCATTAATTGCTTGTACGTATTGATGAACCAGGTGGTCTCAGCCTTGGGAGGCATCCTCCAAGCCACAACAGAGGAGGCAAAAGCAAACAAAATTGTCGAGACCATGTCCGTGCTAGAATTATTGGAAGAGACGTTCAAGAAATGCTCAAAAGGGAAATCTTTCTTTGGTGGAGACATAATCGGTTTTCTAGACGTCATTCTGGGATCGTATGTAGTGTGGTTAAAGGCAACTGAGAAGATATCTGAACTCACACTTCTCGATGAAAACAAGTTTCCAAAACTAGTGGAGTGGACAGAGCAATTTCTCTCCGCTGATTACGTGAAGGAGGTCATGCCGGAGGTGGAGAAGGTTGAAGAATTTATAACCAAGACAGTTAAGCCTAGGTGGGCTGCTGCTGCTTCCTCTAAGTGATATTCATTTTAGTCATCTTGTTTGTTTGATCGTTTGATATGAAATAATTAAAGGTCACTTATGTTGATGTTGTAGTGATGGGCGACATCCTTATGCGATTTTGAATAAAATAATTTTATTATGTTTGTTGTGTTATATTGAATAAACAATGTTATTATGTTTGTTATTTGTAGTGTATAATAAAAATTAATTATATCTTGTTCTTATATTTCCTGGTTTTTTAATTAAGCATTATACTAAGCAGAGCCTTTTAAAACTGTTAAAGAATTTTTTTAATTTTTTAACAATATATAGGGTTTTTTTGTAAATTTGTCAACAAATAAAAAAACTTGGCTTAAAACAAAGTCAAGCCAAGTTCATAGGTCTAAAAAAGTAAATTTCAAAAAGAATTGAACAGAAAGATGTGTTTGCTTAATGTGTGCGACCCAAGATAAGTCCATAAAGCTTTCATTAAGAAAAAAGTCCATAAAGCTAATAAAATAGAAAAAAAAAAAGTTGGCCCACATAATTCAAAAGGAAATGATATGACCACTAAGCATAACTGAATAATTTAGGCGGCTGGAAGATTTTATTTTTTTGATGGGTAATATTTTATTGTTTTTTTAAAGTACTCAATTAAGGAATATTTTGTAAAAAACGAATAAAAAATACTCTAATGCAATTGGTGAAATTTGAATTCACATCATGTATCTCAAATTGAATACTTCAATCACTAAGCTAAAGAACGATTTGTTGGGATGTATAATCCTTATATACTACGGTCACCACCATTAGAATAGTCTAGTGGTATGATACTAATCCCACCATTTCATAAGTGAAGGGTTCGAATTCCGCGTCTAGCAGGATGGATTAAAATTTAGGGAAGACATAAGAGTCATCCTAAAGAGAACAAATCATGTGATCGCATGTAGTTCTCCCTCATATACTACGGTCATACTCGTGCTACGCTGCCAATATTTTGATTTTTTTTATTGATTTCTAATATTAAAAAAAAAAATTATAATTTCATAGAAACAATATAAGATACACAATAAGTTTAAAATATAACAACAATATAGCATAATTATTTATTATGAATATATGATATGACAATATAAGATTGATAAATTAGTTTATATCCAATATAGAAGCTTAATTGTCTAACTCTAGTTATATAATATACATTCTATTTAGGTGTTTTTTTAAAATAATTCTTTTTCACTTATTTTCATACGTATTTAATCTTCACATACTTTAGTAGAAAATTTTTAACTGAAACCATATTGATATGCGGTTTAAAATAAAGAGAAAATTTAAATGAACTTATATTTCAAGAATTTAGTGTAAGAAATATAATATTTTATTAAGAAATACTGTTTTTTTTAAAAGAAACGAAAAATTATGTGTGTTTTAATAAGTAACGTAATATCGTGAGAGAGCTCCAGAGAGAGGATGTAAAATAACTAACAAATAATTAGCTATAAAGATATATAAATCTTAAAAACCAAGACTCTAATTAATTTGGATGATGTGTGATTTTGAGAAGACTCATAAGGGATGAAAAATAATATGGTGGGGTTAATTGTGAACTGGATGGTTTAAAATAAAAGTGGTTAACTACTAAATAAAACAAGACAAAAAAAAATAAAAAAAAAGTAATATTTAAAAAAAATATAAGGGTGGATCCAACCAAGTACAGAAAGATTTCAGTGTTAACACGGACATGTTATTTCCTCTGGGCCTTTTTTAGGAAAATATAACTCAAGGATGGCGTTCTGCAGACTAGCCCACTTGGTGAGCCCGTTTGGCTACTACATATCACATCGTTCACCTCCTCAACAATGATCGCTTCATTGTCTGAGGGTGACAATGGCGGTTCACTGCTTAAAGAATGTTCCACGATATCTTACTTGGGTGATAGAGGGGGTAGCTTATCTTCTACCCACCCACGTAGAAAGATGTGTTGATTTCAGGCCGGACTTAGCGGCCAATGAGGATTCAGAGTTCGGGGAGTCTTCATCCACCTCTTCCGTGAATCATCAACGGAGATCTCACATTTAGAATAACAAGTATGAACTCTATTCACCGGTGAGGCCCTGCAAATTACGAGGCCCTTTGTGGCGGCTTGGTTGGCCTACCCACAGGGCCGTCTCTGCCGGCAACAGACCCTCCAATCACCTGGCCTTGACTGCCTGACAAGTAACTGTCAGGTCAGTCGATCCTGGAGGGGCCGGACTAGATAAAAACGTACCGGAAAGAGATTGAATCTCAAATCTACCGTGAAGTGCAATGTGGCACCTGGGGACGAGGGCTACGGATCGTCACGTCAGCTGTTAGTTGTATGCCCTAGGCCAATGTATTTGAGACCTAGATGTATAGATTGTGTGAAACAAACATTGTGTTTATTTTGAGATATTTTATATAATAAGTGCGTATTGGTTATTTTAATCTTATTAATTAAATGAACCGTGAATATGCAATTCAACTTTATATCATCAAAGTATGTGACTTTGAGAGTAAAATTATAAAGTATTGTGAATGATATTCTAAATTGTCCTTGATCTTTCATAAGATGTTTGTGAGACAAATATACTTTTAAATAAGCTATGAATGTATATCAGTATGTTAGTTGACTGATGATCACGTTTTACTGATCATGAATAAGAGTTATCAAGTCATTAACATAAGTATATGTTAGAGACCATATACTGGATATGACCCGCCTTGAGAATACTACATGGATTGTGTCATTAATTATTCTTAATGAAATATTTGTAGTCCTTTGACTTGAGATTTTCTCAGTTTCCTACATGAGAAATTTTATACTTTAATATAATCTAGCATCGCCTTTAACCGGGTGGTTATAAGAGTTATGATTAGATACAAAATGAATCATGCGGAGGAAAGAGTTAAATCAAGATAGGATTTGTTCCTCTCATATAATGAGAGAGATATCTTAAGGCCTCTTGATGAATTTGATTGAAGAAATGCACGGCCGTGCTCGAGTGAATTAATAATGAGTTATTAATGTCATTTCATGCTCAATCAAATTCGGGATCAAGAAACGTTATCGACCAACATAAGGTTGACACGTACCATGCCTTATGGAGTCCGCTCATGATTTATAATCTATTGTGATTATTGCCAATATTAAGTAAACCTATAGGGTCACACATAAAGAACAATTGTTAAAACGTACACAGAAAATCATAACTTATGTGATAAGTTATATGAAAGACTATATAGTTATTGTTATGAATATAATTAATATGGATGTCCAATACTTGGCCCCTAAGAAAAGATAAATTAGGAAATGCTTGTAAGAATGGAAGGAGTTGTGGCAGGGTATTTACTACTGTATTGTAATGTGTATTTTTATACACATTTTTAGGGTTTTTATCATCTCAAATTCAATCATAATTCACATAAAATGTATGAAAAATAGTCATAATTCACAAAATATAATTTGAAACCTCTTAATACATTTTTGTGTGATTTTACAGGCAAAAAGGCTATAAAATGAAGAATTGGACCAAAACGCAAATAATGGGCCAAAGATGGCCAACTAAAAACCTCAAACACTCTACAAAAAATTCCCCAAACTTTTACGACAATTCAAAAACCTTCTACAACCAAGTCAGACCGAGCCAAACGCCAAAAATCGCCAAATTGACCAAAAGTCAACTTCTCCAAAATGGGTCAAACGGTATACCAAAACGAAGAGCTCAACGAAACGAACCCAACGGTACAATCCTCGCGATCAGAAACCTTCTAGAACTCTCAGAATCACCAATTGAAAATCAGGTCAAAAATTGGTCAAAGTCAACGAATTGACCAGGTCAAACCCATCTTCTTCAAACCTCATAATTCACAATTCTGCTCGAAATCGAACAAACAAGCCAACCATGGATTCAGCATGACGAGACGAACATGCCGGTACCATTCTCCGGTCTTGGAAGTTCCGGTGATCGCCGGAATTCGGCCAAAACAAGTGCCAAAAACGGACCGAAACCATGGTTGATCTGCCGTGCCCTCCACCATCATCGATTCGAGCCAAAACCGATCTCACTCTCTTCTCCATCGTCTACCCTTTCTAACCGTATGAAGAACTCATCGAATGATGCGAAATCGAGCGAGAAATCCGTGTTTCCGTAATCTGTTCGACGAAATCCTCAATGAACTTTTCAAACTGGATGAACCAACGGTCGAGTTTCGAACAGCGAATGAATTCGATCAACCATTTCCGTTTTTCTCAAGCAAAGATGATTCTTTTTGTGTCGTAAAGCTTAGGTAAAGGCTCAGAATGAATTACGAAACCTCAATTCGATGGAAAAACAACTCAAAATCATAGTTTGATTCACGAGTTCAGCAGATTTTGGTTATTTTCGCGAAACTGAAACCGAGTTGGTTAATGGAGGAATTCTCTGGATTCGAGGCGGATTGGGAAGTCATAATGGTTGTGAAGCATCGTGAGGAAGTTGCGAACGAAGCCTGAGTCACCGTTTTGGATTTCGTTGCGTGAATTGCGAACAAGAGGTCGATTTGCACACTCTGGTCAGCAATGGCGGAACAGCGAACCGATGACATTCAAATCAGCAAAACTCGAGTTTTACTCAACGGTTTTCAACCATTCAAAGCCCTGTGGATTCGCGAGAAGATGGAGAAGAGATCTGGGTTGATGAATCACAGGGAAATGTACAGAATCACGAGCTCGAATCGATGGTTGTGAGAAACGGGTAAACGGGTCTGAAATCCAAGAGAAAAATCGATCCAAAGTCCAAATTCGAAACTTACAAAGCTGTCAGAGGATTGTTTTAGGACGAGCACACGATCGCAGGCCACAGAAGATCGAGAAAAGGCATTCAGCGCCAATTCTGAAGAAGAAGACGACTCGTTTCATCAGTTATGACTCGTTTCACGCGATTCAAACCGGTTCGCCACACCAGATCAGCGGAACGAGCTTAAAACGAGTCAGTACCCAGCTCACACAAAAGCGACTCATTTCAAGCGAACTGCAGCTCGTTTCGTCGCATGAAATCCGGAAATTTAATTCAAAACTCAGCGCCAAAGGCTGAAGAAGAAGATGACTCGTTTCATCCGTTATGACTCGTCTCACCGTTTCGCCACAGAAAATCAGAAAAAGACAGTTTGAAAACTCAGAGATTAATAACGGAATAGCGACTCGTTTCACGCGATTACGACCCGTTCACCACAACTTATTCTGAAGGGACCCACTGTCAGTCTCAGTGACACGATTCAAATCGCAACTGAACTGAATTCAGTTCATTTTCGCGCGAATAAACAGACGAGATTTCAGTGATTCAAAACCCATTCAATTCTCAACCAAATTCAACGAAATTTCGTCCAGATCTTCAGTACACCCCACTTGACCTGCCTGAGCCAATGGAATCGCTCGGTTTGTCCCCCACTCTCCATACCAGTCTCTCTATAAAACACACCCTTCCATCCAATCTCATCAATTCATTCTTCCATTCTCCAAATTCTTCCAACACACCACTCTTCAATCATCTTCTTAAAGATTCAGTAACTCCATTACTGAATCTCAGAGCGTTTCGAGCTTCAATTTTCGAGTTTGAGTGAAAATTCACCAATTCGGGCTGAATTTGGTGAAAAAGGCAATTGATCGATTCCGGCTGGATCAAGCATCAATTGGAGGTTCAAATCGACTCAAGGAAGCTTCTGGTTGATCTTCTACGTCTCGGTTTGATCCAATTTTCATTTAATCTCTTGTATTCAATTTTAGATCACACGATCCAATTTGTAAAAAATATGATGAACACATGCCTAATTTCGGTTGATTTTATCATGTGTGAGTAGAATCTTGTAGGGATAGGCCTTTTGTGATTGAATTGTTTGAAATCTTGCTTTAATTTGAATTAAATTGACTGATTTGGTTACTGTTCATAATGTGCTGTTAAATCTGGTTTTTTCTGATTTAATCGATTTGGTTGAATTAATTAGGTCATTTAGAACTGAATTTTCCTGCATGTTAAGTCCATTTTATCGTCTTGAATCTTGGTTGAGGTTTTTGCTTGATTTAGTGAAGTTTTTAGTTCAAAAATTGAGATCAAACACTAGTTGGTTGACTGGTGTTTGATCTGAAATTTTGATCTATTTGCTGAGTTTTTCTGGTTGGAAATAATTCAAACTTGTTCCAAATCTGATAAATTGAATATTTTGTGATTAATGATACAATTTTTGATCAAATTGCCTTAAAATTCCCTACTTTTATCCTCTAAATTCAAAAATACATTTTTCTGCATTTTATTTCTGTCAGTTTCAGTAAAAAATTGTTTGACTTCAGATCTGATTTAAGAAAATTATAAAAAAAATATTTTGTGATTCTTTAGATATTTTAGAACAACTTTCATATAATATGTGCCCAATGCTTTTATGTTAAATTTGTAAGATAAAATCTGTGCAAAGTTTTGACTTTTAAAATTTTCTGTTTTTTTGATTTTTGAATCTGACTGTTTTTCTATGATTTTTAGAAATTAGTAAAAAATTCCTATAAATAAAAAATCTAGGTCTCAGTAAATCTATTTGAAGTGTAGTTTCTCAATCTGAAATTTAATTGAATTGTTGTTTGGATAAAATTTGAATTACACCCTCTTTTGATAACACATACCATTCTCTGTCCAATTCTGTCATATATTCTGAGTTTGACCATAACTTTTGGAATATCAGTCCTTTTAATCTGAGATTTTTACCACATAATCTGAACTTGCCTTCCTAATTTCTGTTAAATTTTGGTGATTTTTGAAGTGATTTTCGATTTTCTGCGATTTTATGAAAAACTCTGTTGAATGATTATGAAAAGTGTGGACTAAAACGCAAATTTACACAAAAATATGAATAAAAGTGATAATTAAATTGCCTTATATTGTGAAGATCTCATTCTCTAGTTTTCATTGGCATATCATTTGCAACTTTTGGACATTTGGAAATATTATTAAAGAATTTTCAAAGAATTGTGTACGAAATTGATTAAATTCCATCTAATACATAATTAACCTTCTTAAAAACAATCGACAACATTTGAACAAAACAAGACCTACTTTTGAAAAGAATTGTAATATCTCAAGGCCATTCTCCTTGTGTTCGACCCCTAAAACTCAAAAGACCACATATACACTTAAGAGTAAAGCTAGGGAAAATTATAAATATTTTTGCTAAATTGTGTGAAATTTAACGACGGTTTTGCGCGGTTTACATGTATATTCTATTGTATTTAGGCTAGATTTTTTCCTTTATTGTATTTCTAAATCAGGCAAGAGATTTTTTAGCCAGCACTCACTCTCTACTTTATAAAGAGGGCAGTGACTATTGTATTCTTAATCCACAATTCAATACACAATTCTCTCCTTCAATTCTCTGTTTTATTGTTCTTTGTTCTTTTATTTTATAACATGTTATCAGCACGACTCTACAATAAGCATTTGAAGTTCTAAACAACATAACTGAAACTCTGCTTCAGAATGTACAATTTCAAATTATTAATATTTCATTATGTTATTTATTTTGGATTTCATTTATTGGATTTTTTTTTCTTTTCTTGAAATTCGTTATTTTACGAGCTTCTTTTAAGTAACATATCTCTGCACCAGAAGTTGCTTGTTTAATTATTTTTATTTTGCAACTAGAAGTTGCGTATTTATTTTTATTCACGCACCAGAAGTTGCTCATTTAAATTATTTTGTATGCACCAGAAGTTTCTTGTTTAATTATTTTTACATTCGGAAGTTTCGTGTTTATTTTTATTTACGCACCAGAAGTTGCTTGTTTAATTTTATTTACGTAACCAGAAGTTGCATGTTTATTTATGCACCAGAAGTTATAAGTATATTTATGCACCAGAAGTTGCAAGTATATTTATCTTTATTCTATGTACATTTATTTTATACACATTTACTTTTATGCACATTTACTTTTATGTACATTTATTTTCTGCACATTTATTTTTATGCAAATTTATTTTTATTTATGCACATGTAGTTGCAATAATTTTTTTTTCTTTGCACACAAGCTGCAAAATTTATTTTATGCACGAGAAGTTGCAAAATATAGCACCAGTAGTTGCGAGAATATAAATCAAAAATATTGTCTAAATCTCTAAGATCAACTCTCAAATAATAATTCGAGAAAAGATGAATAATATATATATTAAATAAAGATATTCCTTATCTTTTATCTTGCTCTTGAAGCAGCAACAAGATGAAGAGAGTTGTAAGATATATTGAAAACCAATATCATATCTTATTGTGAATAAGCAAACTAATTAGTTATAAAAGAAGAAAATTATGAAACTTGTCTAAATAATTGCACTCAATTCCCAGAAGTGAATGTTGAAAATAATAACATAAATGAGACCAATGTCGGAAGTCATTATAAGAAAATCATACAAGACAATGAGAAGATACAACAAGATATAATTTATGACTGAAGATGCATGTGATACATCAGTTTCATGAAGAGATGAATGAGATGTATCAGATTCATGAAAGGTTACGATTTCATGAAAGTTTGCGACTTTATGAAAAAGTGCATGTGATGCATCATGTTCATGAAAGGTTGTGATTTCATGAAAGGGTACATGTGATGCATCATGAAAGGTTGCGACTTTATGAAAGGGTGTGACTTCATGAAAGGGTGCATGTGATGCATTGATTAGTGAAATGATGCATGTAATGTATTCATGAAAGGGTGTGTAGGTTTATTTCTTGAAGGGATGCATATGACGTATCAGTTCCTTCAAAAGGTGCGAAATGATGTATAAGATACATCAAGTAAATTTCAAAAGATGTATTCCACACATCAAAATTTTAATGAAATTTATAGTTTTGGCACCATTGAAAATAAAAATTTCCTTAACCCCGTTCTCCGAACCCTAATCTATACGCATAGATAATAAAATTAATCCCAAATTTCGCATTTATAATGCCTTATACATATTTCGTAAAATGGTTAAAAGTATAATATATTGCATATAGCATGGCCAATAGATATGTGATGAATGGTTGTGATTTGTGATGTGATGTGATGTGATGTGATGTGATGTGATGTGATGGGATGTGATGTATATATGTATGTAATAACGGGCATGGTTCCGTTCTTGGTTGATGTGATGTAATTTATTTTTATTTTGCGGTTTATTATGACGGGTATGGCTCCGTTCATTAGTATAATATAATTACCACATCCATGAACATTCCTCATGGAGATGAAAGAGTCTACCGTCCACCTCACATTCCTCATGGAGATGAAGGAGTTCATCAATGCCTTGTGGTTGAATGTATCTTAGGAAATGATCTTAATTATTGGCTCATTTTGATCATCTTGGCCATGCTATATCATATCATATTTATTTTATTTATTTTATCTGTGCATGTGATGTTCTGTGATGAAATACATAATAAAATAAAAATAACACGAAGTAAAACATGCAATCCCTCATGTAATATTAAGTCATGGAAATGCCTCCCATGTATCTATACTTGTCATTCCTTCGATCATGCAAAACTTGGGTATGCCCAAGCATAGTAAGTTAGCTTAATCTTAGGAGGATAAGATGCGGGAAATGGTGATTCTCGGTATTTAGACATGGTTAGACCTAACTGAGCTATCAAGCCGGACTTTGGCTCGGGGCATAAGATAGGATGTATACGCCGTGCATATGATGCTCATCCTATGGGTTAATCAAGAGTTGTATAAGATACAATTGGAAATGTTCCTACCTAAATAGTTAGGTTGTAGGCGATGAGTCAAAGCTCACTTAGAACTTGATGAAATATGGATCTTGGCTCACTATGATATTTCAAGTTGAAAATTTCCGAATCAATACTTTTGAGGATTATTGATTTGAATAAAAATAGTGAGAGTTAAAATTATATTAAAATATCTCACACAAAATATTAACGTAAACCTGCATTAAATTCTGTGTAGAAAAATGGCAACAAACAACACATCAAACTTGAACTTGCGATCCGTCCTTGAAAAGGACAAGCTCAATGGGAAAAACTTCCTCGATTGGTATCGGAATTTGAGAATTGTTCTCAAACAGGAAAAAAAGGCCTATGTCCTTGAAACTGCCATTCCTACAGCACCTGCCGAAGCAGCTGATTAGCCAACAAAAGATGCTTATGCTAAGTATGTTAATGACTCTAACGTCATTACGTGTCTCATGTTAGCCACTATGGATGTTGAACTTCAAAAGCAGTTTGAAACTAAGGAGGCATTCGTGATATTGGCATCGCTCAAGGAAATGTTCCAAGAACAGGCTCAAAATGAGAGATACAATGCGCATTGTGCACTAGCAAGTTGTAAGATGGTTCCCAACTCCTCGGTGAGTGCTCATATTCTGAAAATGAAGGCGTATCTCGATCAACTTGAGAAGCTAGGTGCCAAGGTCGGTGATGAGATGGTCACGGATTTTATCCTTAGGTCTCTTCCTCCGAATTTCAAGACTTTTATCATGAATTATAATATGCATAACATGAACAAGAGCATTACTGAGCTGCATGGCATGCTTAAGAATTTCGAGCGGACTATGAAGACAAATATTGTCAACGATGTTCTCGTGATTCAGAAAGGGAAAGGTCAGAAGAGGAAATTCAAGGGCAAAGTCAAAGGCAAAGGTAAGGGCAAGGCATTGTCCAAACCTAAGGCAAGAAACCCAAGGAGGGTGCTTGTTTCTTTTGCAAGAAAGATGGCCATTGGAAGAGGAATTGCTCGGGATACTTGGAGGATCTGAAGAAGAAGAGGGGTAGTGGGACTACTACTTCAGGTATTAATTTTATTAAAATTAATTTATCTACTTCCTCATCTTGGGTATTAGATACCGGATGCGGTGCTCACATTTGTAATAATGTGCACGGACTGCAAAAGAGTAGAAGATTAGCGAGGTGAAGTTGACCTGCGGGTGGGAAATGGAGCAAAAGTTGCTGCATTAGCCGTGAGCACTTATTTATTATCTTTACCTTCTGGACTTGTAATGAATTTAAATAATTGCTACTATGTACCTACTGTGAACAGGAATATTGTGTCTGTGTCAAGATTGGTTTTGAATGGTTTTAAATTTGTTATTGAGAATAATACCTTTACCATAAGTAAAGAAAATATTTTCTATGCAAATGGTCAATTAGAAAATGGTCTTTATGTTTTGAAACTTGATCATGAGTATTACAGGTCTGTTTATAGCATTAATACTAAGAAATTTAAATCATATGATTTAAATCCAACATACTTCTGGCATTGTCGTCTAGGAAATATAAACGAGAAACACATTTCTAAACTCCACCAACATGGACTTTTAGACTCATTTGATTTAGAATCATTTGAGACGTGCGAGTCTTGTTTATTATGAAAAGATGACAAAGGCTCCTTTCACAAAGAGAGGTGAGAGAGCCAGTGAGTTATTGGAACTCATACATACAGATATATGCGGACCAATGAGTACACAAGATAGGGGTGATTTTAGATACTTCATTACTTTTACCGATGATTTGAGTATATATGGATATGTTTACTTAATTAAGCATATGTCTGAATCTTTTGAATTGTTCAAAATTTTCAAGAATGAAGTTGAAAACCAGCCAGGTAAGAAAATAAAAGCACTTCGATCAGATCGAGGTGGTCAATATTTAAGCCTAGAGTTTGACGATTATCTTAAAGAATGTGGAATAGTTTCACAACTTACTCCTCCTGGATTACCTCAATGGAATGATATCTCGGAAAGGAGAAATCGAACTTTATTAGATATGGTTCGATCAATATGAGTCAAATAGATCTTCCTATATCTTTCTGGGGTTATACAATTGAGACTGCCGCATTCATACTAACTAGAATTCCATCGAAAGCTGTTCAAAAGACTCCATATGAGATATGGACCGGGAGGAGTCTCACATTGTCTTTTCTAAAGATTTGGGGTTGCGAAGCTAATGTAAAGCGCCAAATTTCTGACAAGTTAACACTGAAATCTGATAAATGCTTATTTGTGAGATATCCTAAAGAAACTAAAGGATATTACTTCGGAAAAATTATTTCCGAGAATAATCGAGGCGAAAAACGCAAAAGAAGCGTGGAAAATTCTACAAAAGTGATTTCAAGGAAACGAAAAGGTGCGAACGATTAAACTCTTGACCGTTAAAATGGATCTTCAAAATTTGAAGATGAAGGATAATGAGACGCTTACGAATTTCCTCTCTAATATTATGGAGTTCGTAAACAAAATAAGAAGTTTGGGAGAGGAGTTTTCCGAGAAGTCGGTTTGTGAAAAAATCATCATTAGCGTATCGCCAAAATATGACAACATAGCCTCGATTATCGAAGAAACTCAAGATATCTTAACCCTTAATGTACCTGACCTAATGGGTTCATTAGAAAAATATGACCAAAGGATAAATAGAGAAACCGAGCAATCTTTTGAGAGCGCATTCCAATCGAAAACGACCGTAACCGAATTGTCAAACCAAAATACGGTTAACGGAGAATCATCTTATGGAAGAGATAATAAAAGAAGGTGCAATAATTACAAAAGGTTCTCTCGTTTAGAAAAAGATTGTTGGTTTAAAGGAAAATCCCAATGCTATAAGTGCAAAAAATTCGGGCATCTTAAAAAGGATTGCCGATATAATACAAATAAGCAAGATGATAAGTCATTAATTATACACATTTTATACCCTATACATATGTGATATTGCACCATTATATACATTAATATTCTATTTATATCGATAATAATCACAAATTGAATGTTGATACTACTAATGACATATTTATGTGAAACCAGGTGCAATTTGGATGGAGCATAGCTTGAAAATAAAGATGTTGGAGCACAAGATGGAGATAATAATCAAGAATTCGACCTGCTGACACAGCTTCAGTATTTCGGCCATAACTCACAATTTGGGCCTCCTCTATATGCATACTATATACCGTTGGAAAGAAGTGAACAAGGCCCACAATTCATTCCATATCACCAGAGCCCAATTCAGAGATATACGTGTCCCAAATTGACCATCTTCTGGACAGATCTTTCATGCACTTTACATGCACTCTTCATGCCTTTGCCATGCTCCCTTCACACCCCTTGCATGGAGCTTCATTTATCCCTCATGACTACCTTTTGAGAGTCAATATAACCAGGTGCAAGGCATCTCTTCAATTCACTTTTGAACTTCATCATTCTCTCTCTTGGAGTTGGGCAAGTCAAGCAAGCTTCATTCTTCCATCCGCGCTTCATTAATGGGTTCTATCATTATTTTCTTTTCTTTCTTTTCCATGTATTTCGAGTAAGCCCTTCGAGGCATAGTTAGTGTTTATGTTTTTGTGTTGTAACTTTTGAGACCATTAATAATGAATTTCATTTGAACGGTTATTATTCTGTTTTCATTTACTTATTATCTTTCATGCTCAATGAATTATTTTAAGTTTATTTCGGTCAATTCTATGTTCAATAGTAATTAACAAGGGCCACAAAATTCCTATGGTTGCTTTGCTCAATAGCATCCATTAGAATTTGAATAATAGCCAAGTGCAAATAACTCACAACGATCTGAACAGTTCTAAACAAGCTCATTGTTTAGGAGGTTTTGATTTGTTTAAATAACCAATGATTTCTATTGAATTGGTTATGATATTCAAATAGGTTAGTGTTTTTATTTACGAGCTCATCTAAACTAAAACCCTATCTTTTCGTTTGAGTTATTTATCGGTTAGAGCTCATCTTACTGCACTTAAGAGATTAATTCCAAATTCATTATTATAATCAAGGATAAAGTTACACACAAATTCACTACACGAAACTATGCCTCATTCCACAAAATCACCACATCTCTTAATCTTTACTTTAAGTTTTCTCTTTACTTGTTACTTTCATTTTGTTGCAATCAACCAATCAACAACCCCCCCAATTGTGTGTCTTGTTTTAGGTCTTGTGTTTGGCTTTATTTATGATCTTGGTTTCTCTTTATTTTAGTTTTCTATTTTTGTTGAGTCTATTTTCATTAGAGAAGTACTCTTTTCACCTAGTTTGGTCTAAATAGCTCTCTGTGGTTCGACCCCTACTTCCACTGTCTACTTTATTGTAGTTAAGTCTAGGGTTATAAATTTCTTTTGGTAAGTGTAAAACGACTGCAAAAATACCTCTTATCAATTGGCGCCGTTGCCGGGGAGCTAGCAACACGACTAGTCTAGGTCAATATTCACACTTTTCTTGTGTAGTACGGTAGTCTGCATTTGTGTCAGAGTAAACCAAACTCGTTTTACTGTTTGTCAGTCATACCTTTTTAACTTTTTGTCAGAATCACACCTTCCTTACCTTTGTTATCCTTTTCACTTTTTGTCAGAGTCAGTCATACTATTTATTTTCACTTTGAGTCTGCATTACTTGCATTCACTAATTCTCTCTCTTACACTTGATTCCAGTTCATGAAAGCTACTCGTAGTTCTAATCTTCCACTTGCACCATTAGATCCGGAGATTGAGAGAACACACCTGGAGCGAAGAAGAGCAATTCCGGAAACACCGAAAGCAGCCGAAGAAACTGAAAAGGTGGAGAACTTGGACAGCGAAAGCGAACCTCCTATTCCACCAGCTCCTCCTCACGCTACAAGAGGTAACACTACAGCCATGGCTAATTTTGAGGATAGGACACTTAGGGACCTGTCTACCTTTGATTTTGCTACCAACCAGTATGGTATTGTACTACCACCGGTCCCGAATTTCAAGATCCATACGGGTCTTCTCCAATTGTTACCAACCTTCAATGGGAGTGCCGGAGAGGACCCGCACTCTCACATGTGTGAGTTTAACCATATGACTGCAACAATGATGCCGGCGGAGATTGAAGATGAAGGTCCTTACAAGCTGCGACTGTTCTCATACAGTCTTCGAGGACCAGCAAAGGACTGGTACTACCATCTAGCACCTTTCCCAACAACTTGGGTGGAACTTCAAAAGTTGTTTCTAGACAAATACTTTCCTGTCTGTCTTACCGCTTCTATTAGGAAGCAGATTTGTAGTATTCAACAAGAAGTAGGGGAAACCCTCTACGAGTACTATGATCGCTTCCAGAATTTGTGTGCAAAATGTCCCAACCATCAAGTCCCAGAGAATCTCCTGATTCAACACTTGTATGATGGGATGCTTCAAGAGACTAGGGATAATGTAGATTCTGCTAGTGGGGGTGCTTTCATAGATAAAACCGTTAGGCAAGCACGTACCTTGATAGAAACCATGGCCAAAAATGCCCAATCTAGTAGAACCAGATCTAGAATTAGGGGAGTTAATGAGATTAGAGACTGTGATTTGGAGAAGCGAGTGAATGGTATGGACGCCAAATTAGATAGCCTGGCTAATATGATGGCGTCATTCATGGGAACCAAGATGGAAGTAAAGGCATGTGGTGTCTGCACTCAGACGGGACACACGACTGATGCATGCCCAACACTCCATGATGAGGAGAAGGTCACGACCACTGCTTGTGGCATCTTTAAACTAAACCAACAAGGAAATTCAAATGGGGCCCACAACCGAAACAATGATCCCTACTCTAAAACATACAATCCTGGATGGCGTGACCACCCAAACTTTAGATGGCGTGACCCAGGAAACCAGCAACAACTCCCTCAAAACCATAATCAAAACTCTTCTTCTTCCTCACCTCCGATTGACCCTGCTCTAAAAAGTCTTTCTGACATTGTGACCTCTTTAGCCACATCAACCACTTCTTTTCAGAAGGATACAAAGAGCGCCCTAACACATCTGGGCACCCAAATAGCTCAACTATCTTCTGAATTAAATCAGTTAAAGACTCAAGGGTCCTCACAACTTCCTTCTCAACCTCTCAACCCCCGTGAAAATGCATGTGCTATCACCTTAAGAAGTGGGAAAGAAATAGAAGGGACCAAAGGAAACACAAAAGGTGAAGGAGAGATTGAAGTGCTTAAACCAGAATCTGAGAAGGTGAAAGACAAACCTAAGGAGACAACACCCTATAAACCTAGAGTTCCATTTCCTAGCCGTCTAGCGGTTAACACCAAAAAGGATGAGGCAGAGAGAGATATCCTAGAGGTTTTCAAGAAAGTGGAATTGAACATTCCACTACTCGATTCCATTCGTCGATTCCCTCGCTATGCGAAATTTCTCAAGGACTTGTGTACGAATAAGAGAAAGCTAAATGGTCATGAGAGAGTAACAATGAGTGAGAATGTCTCTGCGGTTATTCGCAAGAAGCTTCCAGAGAAGCAAAAAGACCCTGGCATGTTTGCCATTCCTTGCAGCATTGGGCACCATGAATTTGCCCGATGCATGCTTGATCTTGGGGCATCTATCAATGTCATGCCCTTTTCTATCTATTCTTCTCTCGGTTTAGGACCTTTGAAAAAGACCGGAGTGATCATCCAACTGGCCGATCGTTCTACTGTTGTGCCAGAGGGAGTTATAGAGGATGTCCTTGTTAAGGTCAATGGCCTTATCTTCCCTGCGGATTTCTATATTCTGCGTATGGATGAGTCTGATAGCTCACCGAGTTCGACTCCCATTCTTCTGGGAAGACCCTTCCTTAAAACTGCCCGAACCAAGATCGATGTGCACAATGGCACTCTTTATATGGAATTTGACGGAGAGAATATCTCTTTCAACATCTTGGATGCTATCAAGCATCCTTCTGACGAGCATGTCTCCGCCATTTGCACCATCGACCCAGTTGATGAGTGTGTCGACAACTTATCCTCTTTTGAGTTCATAGATCTGCTCGAGACCATTCTTGATCTCTCTCCAGATGAGCAGGACCTTCTTCAAAGTCTATCTGTCTTGGCCATTGGAGAGGCTTCTTCTTCTTCTTCTTCTTCTCCTCCCTTGATAGACTTGAAACCCTCTCTTGAGCCCACCAAACCTTCCATTGTGAATCCCCCCTCTCTTGACCTAAAACCTCTACCAGCTCATCTCAAGTATGCATATTTGGGTAAAGGAGACACTCTTCCGGTGATCATCTCTAGTAGCCTCACTACTACACAAGAAGAGCAATTAGTTAATGTTTTAAGGGACCACAAGACTGCTATTGGATGGACTCTGGTTGATATTAAGGGAATCAGCCCCTCTATGTGTATGCATCGGATATTATTGGAGGATGGGTCTAAACCATCCCGTGAGCCTCAGCGTAGGCTGAATCCTCCAATGATGGAAGTGGTCAAGAAGGAAATTATCAAGCTCCTTGATGCAGGAATCATATACCTTATCTCTGATTCACAGTGGGTATCACCAATCCATGTGGTACCCAAGAAAACTGGTATTACGATAATTGAGAATCAGGATGGCGAAAAAGTTCCTACGAGAGCACAAAATGGATGGCGAGTATGCATTGATTACCGCAAATTGAACACTGCCACCCGGAAAGACCATTTCCCCCTTCCCTTCATTGACCAGATGCTTGAGCGCCTTGCTGGGCGCCACCATTATTGCTTCTTAGATGGTTTCTCTGGTTACTTTCAAATAGCCATCGCCCCCGAGGATCAAGAAAAGACCACCTTCACGTGCCCTTTTGGCACCTTTGCCTACAGACGTATGCCTTTTGGGTTGTGTAACGCACCCGCTACATTTCAGAGATGTATGATGTCCATCTTCTCTGATTATGTTACCCAAATTATTGAGGTTTTCATGGATGATTTCACCGTCTATGGTGATTCATTCGATGACTGCCTGGGAAACCTAAAGATGATTCTTCAAAGGTGTGTAGAGACCGACCTGGTGCTGAATTACGAGAAATGTCATTTCATGGTGGATCAGGGCATAGTCTTAGGCCATGTGGTTTCCTCTCGGGGTCTTGAAGTAGATAAAGCAAAGATCGATGTCATTAGATCCCTTCCGTACCCGACCAGTGTGAAGGACATTCGATCATTTCTTGGTCATGCCGGCTTTTATAGGCGCTTCATCAAAGATTTCTCAAAAATCGCTCAACCTCTTTGTCTTCTTCTCCAAAAAGAGGCTTCTTTTGAGTTTAATGAGAAGTGTCAAGCGGCATTCGACCTTCTCAAGGAGAAACTGTGTTCTGCCCCCATCATTAAAGCTCCAGATTGGAATCTGCCTTTCGAGATCATGTGCGATGCGAGTGATAGGGCAGTTGGAGCTGTTCTTGGACAGCGGGATGGGCGAGAACCCCATGTTATCTCCTATGCTTCTAGGACCTTAGACGATGTTCAGTGCAACTATACCACTACGGAGAAAGAGTTGCTAGCCATTGTTTTTGTGCTGGAGAAATTTAGGTCCTACCTCTTAGGGGTCAAGGTAATATACTCTGACCATGCCGCATTGAGGCATCTTTTCAAGAAGAAAGAATCCAAGCCGAGACTACTTCGTTGGATATTGTTGCTCCAGGAGTTCGACTTGGAGATTAGAGATAAACGAGGATCAGAGAATCTAGTTGCCGATCACCTTAGCCGCCTTCCTACGAGAATTGAGGAGGGTACCCCAATATCGGAGTTCTTCCCTGAGGAATATCTCTATGCCGTGCAAAGCTATACACCATGGTATGCTGATATAGTGAATTACCTGGTGGCTAAAGACCTACCAGAGGATCTTACACGTGCACAGGCTGATCGAATCCGATATGATTCCCGATTTTATATTTGGGATGAGCCTTACCTCTTTCGGATTTGCGCGGATCAAATTATTCGAAGATGTATACCCGATAATGAGGTCAGATCCGTGCTTGAGTTTTGTCACTCTCTGGAGTGTGGAGGACACTTTGGCGCCAAGCGGACAGCTCATAAGGTCCTTGAGTGTGGCTTCTTCTGACCCACTCTACATAAGGATGCTTACTTCTTCGTGAAGTCATGTGAGCAATGCCAAAGAACGGGAGGAATAACCAAAAGAGACGAGATGCTGATGAAGTATATTCTTGCATGTGAGGTCTTTGAAGTGTGGGGTATCGACTTTATGGGACCTTTCCCTCCCTCATACAGTTTTGAGTATATCCTCCTGGCAGTCGATTATGTCTCCAAGTGGGTTGAGGCCAAGGCCACAAAACGGGCAGATGCAAAAACGGTAGTGGATTTTGTGAAGGACCAGATCTTTAGTAGGTTTGGGGTCCCGAGAGTCATCATCAGTGATAGAGGAACCCATTTCTGCAACCAGAGTTTCGAGGCATTAATGAAGCAATACCATGTCACACATAAAACCTCGACAGCTTACCACCCTCAAACCAATGGCCAAACAGAGCTTTTAAATAGGGAAATCAAAGGCGTTTTGGAGAAAGTGGTGAACCCCACCAGGAAAGACTGGAGTCTTCGGCTAAATGACGCACTCTGGGCTTACAGGACTGCGTTCAAGTCCCCTGTAGGCATGTCCCCTTATCGGCTAGTCTATGGAAAGGCATGTCATCTTCCGGTTGAACTCGAGCACAAAGCCTATTGGGCCATCAAGAAGTGCCATCTAGATTACCCAAACGATGCACTCAACCGGAAGTTGCAAATCCAAGAGTTAGAGGAGATCCGAAATGACGCGTATGAGAACTCCCGAATCTTCAAGGAGAAGACCAAGGTGTATCATGACAGGAAGCTTGCCCACAAAAATTTCAAAGTGGGTGACAAGGTGTTGCTGTTTAACTCAAGACTCAAATTACACCCGGGCAAGCTACAAAGTAGGTGGATAGGGCCCTTTCTTGTGACCAAATTGTTCGATTATGGTGCAGCAGAAATTCAGGGTCTGGATTCAGGGAAAGTCTTCAAGGTCAACGGGCACCGGCTGAAGCGGTTTCATGAGAGTTTCGATGCGAGCTGGATTGACATTCACGAGCTTGGAGAGCCAGCATCCACTGCTTGAGGAGATGGAAACGCCGGGCCAACGACGTTAAAGAGAGGCGCTACTGGGAGGCAACCCTGCGAATAAAGGTTGTGTTTTTCTTTGTTTATTTTCTTTTTCTTGCATTGCATCACTACTTTGTGCTTAGCTTTACTCGGGGACGAGTAAAAGTTTAAGTGTGGGGTGGAGTCTTTATTGCATGTTAGGTAGTAAAAAAAAAAAAAAATTACAAAAAAAAATATATATAATAATAATAAAAACCCATTTTTAAGCCTCAAATAAAAAATGCCCAATTAAAAATCAAATGGAATGAGAGAGAACTGTAACTTGTATTGAATAATGTGGTGGAACTTGTTTGGACTCAAAAGGATCGTATAGACCAGTTCAAGAAGAATTGAGGTCGTTGGTTTAAGGATCTTTTGTCACTGGTGAACTCGATTTTTTTCTTGAGTACCAATAATTTAGAGATTTGCGCGAGAAATTATGTGAGGACTTACCATTGGACCGTGACCCGGAGCTCAAGTTTGTCTATAGTATAATATCCATAATAACCCACTATATCATCTCGTATATATATAAATAATATCCAGGTCTATTAGCTTCTAAAGTCACTTTGTTGCTTGGTTTTGGAGAAGGAGGGTTAGGCATTATATAAGAAGATAGGGGACGGGAAGTAGAGGTTAGTATCAGAAGTTGAAGGCTTATATGTAGTAGATGAGCTTTGTGCACTGAGTAGATGCATCTTAGAGACAAATTTATGAGAGTAAACTCTCGGGTAAACTCTAATTTTGACACAAAGGCAAGTTAGGCCCCCATAATCCTCATAGATTTGAGTCACAATCTTCCAAAAAAAAAAACAAAAAAAAAAACAAAAAAAAAAACAAAAATAAAACAAAAAAAAAACAAAAATAAACAAAAATAAAATAAAATAAAATAAAATAAAATTAATAAAAAGATTGCATGACTCAAACTTGTTCCCCTTATACATGGCCTAAACCCTAGTTTACCCGATTTGTGAGAAAGTGCGGATTCCAGTCATACATCTCAGGCCAGCAGTTAGGTTGACATATTTTGGGCCAGATGACTGAAGGTGCTAGGAGGTATGCACATTAGGAGGTTCATTATTCCAAGCAGATAGAGGTATAGGCGATTTCGTTTTGGAGAGTAGAGGCATGAGTTTAGAAAACCAAGTGACAACTTGACCGAAAGTGGCGAAGTAGACAAGCAAACCAATTATGCAGTATATATATATATATATATATATATATATATATATATATATATATATATATATATATATATATATATATATATATATATTATCCACCATATTCCACCAAACATAACTTGAGAATTCCCCTCACAACCAAGGTAGGAAATCACGATTCATCTGAGAACTGAGAGTTATTATGAGAACACTCCACATATTCCACATTCATATTCCACTATACAAAAAGAGAGTGAGTGCGAGTTCTACCAAAGTGCATGGAATCTTACACAAGGGACCAAAGATCATTATTGGCTGGTATATAAGTAAAGAGTGAGTCTAAAACATGGGACCCATCTTACCAATGCAAGTTATAATCTTTGCTCGAGGACGATCAAATGTTTAAGTGTGGGGTGATTTGATAAGTCATTAATTATACACATTTTATACCCTATACATATGTGATATTGCACCATTATATACATTAATATTCTATTTATATCGATAATAATCACAAATTGAATGTTGATACTACTAATGACATATTTATGTGAAACCAGGTGCAATTTGGATGGAGCATAGCTTGAAAATAAAGATGTTGGAGCACAAGATGGAGATAATAATCAAGAATTCGACCTGCTGACACAGCTTCCGTATTTCGGCCATAACTCACAATTTGGGCCTCCTCTATATGCATACTATATACCGTTGGAAAGAAGAGAACAAGGCCCACAATTCATTCCATATCACCAGAGCCCAATTCAGAGATATACGTGTCCCAAATTGACCATCTTCTGGACAGATCTTTCATGCACTTTACATGCACTCTTCATGCCTTTGCCATGCTCCCTTCACACCCCTTGCATGGAGCTTCATTTATCCCTCATGACTACCTTTTGAGAATCAATATAACCAGGTGCAAGGCATCTCTTCAATTCACTTTTGAACTTCATCATTCTCTCTCTTGGAGTTGGGCAAGTCAAGCAAGCTTCATTCTTCCATCCGCGCTTCATTAATGGGTTCTATCATTATTTTCTTTTCTTTCTTTTCCATGTATTTCGAGTAAGCCCTTCGAGGCATAGTTAGTGTTTATGTTTTTGTGTTGTAACTTTTGAGACCATTAATAATGAATTTCATTTGAACGGTTATTATTCTGTTTTCATTTACTTATTATCTTTCATGCTCAATGAATTATTTTAAGTTTATTTCGGTCAATTCTATGTTCAATAGTAATTAACAAGGGCCACAAAATTCCTATGGTTGCTTTGCTCAATAGCATCCATTAGAATTTGAATAATAGCCAAGTGCAAATAACTCACAACGATCTGAACAGTTCTAAACAAGCTCATTGTTTAGGAGGTTTTGATTTGTTTAAATAACCAATGATTTCTATTGAATTGGTTATGATATTCAAATAGGTTAGTGTTTTTATTTACGAGCTCATCTAAACTAAAACCCTATCTTTTCGTTTGAGTTATTTATCGGTTAGAGCTCATCTTACTGCACTTAAGAGATTAATTCCAAATTCATTATTATAATCAAGGATAAAGTTACACACAAATTCACTACACGAAACTATGCCTCATTCCACAAAATCACCACATCTCTTAATCTTTACTTTAAGTTTTCTCTTTACTTGTTACTTTCATTTTGTTGCAATCAACCAATCAACAACCCCTCCAATTGTGTGTCTTGTTTTAGGTCTTGTGTTTGGCTTTATTTATGGTCTTGGTTTCTCTTTATTTTAGTTTTCTATTTTTGTTGAGTCCATTTTCATTAGAGAAGTACTCTTTTCACCTAGTTTGGTCTAAATAGCTCTCTGTGGTTCGACCCCTACTTCCACTGTCTACTTTATTGTAGTTAAGTCTAGGGTTATAAATTTCTTTTGGTAAGTGTAAAACGACTGCAAAAATACCTCTTATCACAAGCCAATTACACCGAGGAGGAAAACGGTATGGAACATACTTTTTATGCAAGTCATGCGGCCAAAGAACGAAAAGACGAAGTGTGGTACGTTGATAGCGGGTGTAGCAACCATATGACCGGAAACGAATTGGTCTTTCACGAACTTGATACGACCGTCATTACTCAAATAACAATGGGTAATGGTGCGATTGTTCAATCGAAGGGAAAAGGCGCAATCGCTATTGAAACCAGAAGAGGCCGTATGTTGGTGTGTGATGTGTTGTTTGTTCCGGAGTTGGCACAAAATTTATTGAGTGTGAGGCAATTGATTGAGCATGGCCATGCAGTATGTTTTGAAGGTAAGTATTGCAAAATTTATGATAAGCCTAAAAATGGAGGAAAATTAATTGAGAATATTAAAATGGAAAAGAATCATAATTTCCCCCTTATTCTCAATATTTTGAAACACACGGCAATGAAGGCCGGTATTGAAGATATGTCAAAGTTAAGGTATGAAAGGCTTGATCGTGAGAATTTTGAGAGTTTCAAACCGAGGGAAGAAGAGATAAAAATGATTAAAAAAAAGAAAATTTGGAAGCCGGTTGATAAGCCCAAACAAAGGGTAGAGACTTCTACGGCGAAAGCAGGTGGTGTGTTGGCAAACGAAGCCACACAACAAATGAAAATACCTAAACAAAGGTTATCTCTTTTCGCAAAGAAAGCAGAGTATGTATTGGCAAACGAAGCCACACAACAAATGAAAATACCTAAACAAAGGGTATCTCTTTCCGCAAAGAAAGCGGAGTATGTATCGGCAAACGAAGCCGTGGAAAAATTAAATTGGTTAAAGGTGAAAGAAGATATGGGGGAGAAGCATGAAAATACAAATTCTCTCTCATGTGAAGATGATGAAGTCCGCACGAAGGATTCCGTCTTCCGTAGCCGCACGAAGTGGTCAAAGATGATGAAGTCATGGCGAACCATAAGGCGGATATGTTCACTGAAGCACTTCGAAAAAATGAATGGCATGATGGGCAAAAGTATTAAGGGGGAGTATTGAAATTAATAATTTTGCCGTAATATTTAATTATTTAAAATTAGATTAAAATAATTATTGGGTTGATTTGTAATAATAAGACCCATGCCCCAAAAGACATATGTAGTTATATAGGTAGTTTCCTTAGTTTGTAGGGATATACAACCTTACATCCAATGGGTGTGAGTGAAAAGATGTATATCCATAAGGGTATGTGCAAGGGTGTCTTGAAGGGGTGCTTTGTGTAGTTATGTATGAAATGATGTATATCCATCCAAAATAGTGTAATTTTGGGGTGCCTTTGAAAAGGTATAATAGGATATAAATAGAGGGCATGAGTTGGAAAATAAATCCAACCCCCTCATTATCTATGTTGTAAACAAAGCAACAAGAAGAAAGAAATAAAGAAATAAAAAAGAAGAAATTATCCCTCTTGAAAAAAAAGCAAATTGTCTTTTTATGTTTTTTATCACTCTTTCTTTCATGAGTTCTTGCCACAACAAGACAAACAAAATCTTGTGAAGACTTGTTGTCCATCTTCTAAACTCTCTCTCCATAATCTCTCCAATCATCAATACAAAATAAAACTATCCAAATTCCAACAAAACATTCCAACATCAGACATTCCAACCTCAATATAATAATCCTCTCAATACTCAAATATGTCCACATACAGACTTTATTATTATTATTCTCCATAAATAAAAAGCTCAAACATTCCAACATAAAAGTCCAACAATTCAACACTACAATTATTATTCTTAAATAAACATAACAGACCCTAAGCAGGTACTACTCATTATTATCATTACTACAATCATTATTAATTGTAAATAATTCCTCTCCAAAAGACTCCTACAGACCTAATCTTCTAGGTCTGCCACCGTCTGCCTTATCTCTTCAGAAACAACGATCCCCTCCGCTTCCAGTATCTCAACGGCATCCTTCACCTTGAGCTTCTCCTTCTTGTCATCCAACTTCAGTGGCTTTTTAGCGTTTTTAATCTTGCTCTTGCTCCTCTTCTGTTTTGCCGACGCGGAGACTTCTTTGTACTGTACAAGTTCCGCTTTTTCAAAAGAAGAAACATAGTTGTCCACAATCTAGGGCTTCTTCTTACTGTTTCGACTTGGCTTGTTGGAGTAGCCGCAAGCGGAGAAGATTGTGACGCCTCTATCCTTGGAAAATAATCCCCATTTTCCTTCTGCAAATTCTCATACTCCTTGTCTTGATCCGCATTATCCAAAGAAGGCGTGTCACAATCTGGAAAATCCGCATTAGTATCTCTAATTTCAGTTATACGTACAGACGAAACCGTCTTTATGGGTGGAAAATAAAATTCCGAATTCGGGCTAATAGGCAAAATTGACATTAAAAATTTGAAAAGATCATAACAAAATTGATAATTACGATATTTTTCATGGTTTTAATGTATTTTTCTTGTGAGAAAAATGTTCCATTGGAAAATCTCATTGTTTATAAGATATACGATTCCTATGAATTTTGTCTTTCATTAAACATGTTATGTGAAATAATTTAAACGACCATAAAAAAAAATTTAATTAATGTCTTTTTCCTTTCTTCTTATAACTTTTTAATAAATATTATATAAATACAATAAAACAGCATAGGAATAACAAGACAGTGATGAATGCAACAAAATATTATACATTAATAAAATAATATATTAGTATTATTCAAAACATTATACAATTATAACAAAATAGTAAATAATAAGATAGCAAAACAATAATTTATATAAATAATAAACATTATGTAACATAAATTATGAATTTATATATAAATAACAAAACAATAGATATTATTCATTTTCAGAACTATATATAATAAAACAATATATATTGCATATACGAACAATTATAGGACCAGAATCAGTCTACTTCATTTTGACTGAAAATTCATCTATGGCTTGATTTTCAAAACCAAAAAAATCATAGCCCTGAGGATTTATCGGATCACATTTTGAGTTGACTGATTTTATAATATAAATTGTTATTTCCTAAATAAAAAATAAGAATTTAATAATAAATATAAGCAGTAGCACATTTTGATCCAGTCATGTCAATGCAAATACAAAGGAATTTGACCAACATCTTATTTCCCATGGGCCTTCTGGCTCGGTAAGGAAAAAATACTGCAAATTACTACCCAACACTTTCGGCTTTGTTTAGTGCAAAGGATTTCTTAGTTTTGTTTAAGTTAAGAAGAAAAAGGAAAATTGAATGCCTGAATACGGTTCAAGACAAATTAGGGAATTTCTTTGTTAGATAATTTGTAGGATTTTTTGTATAGGAAAAATGTAGGATGATAAACTATAGCTTTTTGCAACAAAAAAAAATGGTAGTAACTCTGTAACTGTTTACAAAACGTAACACACTGTCGATTAAAATAACGACAAATTATCATAAACTAAAAATAGTTTAATACAACAAATTGAATATAAATCAATGATTAAATCATTTTTATGAACATTATAATTTTTTGCTTAGATTATTTAAATTATTTTGAAAGTTGGTTTTAACAAATCTGATCCATTATGTTTTACAATTTTGTTATATTTGATAAGATTTTATTTACTTAGGATCTAGAAAATTTCATCCTAATACACTCTTTTGAAAAAATAATTCAAGCATTTTCCCAGAATACAACCAATAACATTCTTTTGCACATTTCCACATTTTCCAAATTTTACAAGTTTGCTCAATTTCAAATCCTAATTCGTATAAGTAACCTATCATTTCCTACCAAATTCTTAGACAGTCAACAAGGCAATGCTAGACAACACGTCTTTGATGAACAAAACAAACGAGGTATATCCCTAAGAGAACATGCAGTTTTCAAAATTCAAAACTAGTACTTCCGAAGTTCAAAAACTCAATATTTAACCTAGTTTTGAAAGTGAACCAAAATCAAAATTCCAAATTAACCAGCAAAAATTACATCAACATCTCAATTCAACACCACTTGAAAGCCATCAATTTTCAAATAATAACAAAATAATAAACTAAAATCGCAGATGCGTAACAAGGTCCGACCTGCCGGATTCGAACCAGCAACCAAGGATTCAGCAAGAGCCTTTTGAATTATTTTGAATCCTCTATTACCTTATACAAGTTATATAGTCTTTACAACACTTACATATATCAAATCTAAAATACGTGTATGTTTGTAAAGGCAACATAGGATTTTGAATCATTGAAAAGGCTGCTGCAAATCCAACACTCTTCCAACTGAGCTAAGGTCGGTTTTAAGCGGCAAAAAGAATCACAAGTTATATCATTGTTTAAAAATGGAACTAGGGTTATCTTCTATGAATAGGAAAGTTGACCAGACCACAAATAACAATGATATTGAAACATTTGTTAACATACCTTGAAAAATTAGGTCTTTTGTTTAAATATATTCACATTGACTCTATATTGGGTGACAGAGACTATTCTTCCACATAAATAAAGACAAAAAAAAAAAGTGGGAAGTCATCTATGAAAATTAATCTCTCTGTCTCTATCATATTTTAAGTGTCTTTTCACAACCTTTTGGAATGTAAAGATAAGGGAAGAGTAGAAAAGAAGGCTTATCTAAGTGAATCAAAATTGATAAAATAAAATCATATTATTCCCTAACTTTTTTTATTTCATTCACCTCCAAATTCACAGATCCTTGAAATGAAATTAACTCATTGCCAAAGGTTACATGTCCAATCTGCGTGCATTAAGGTCAATATACACAATTTCATGTAATTCTACCTAATTCCTTTCAACTAAACTTGCATGTCTTTGCAACCCAACAAACACTCACACATAACAAAACAGTCCTTTCAACTTGATAAAAACAATGTTTTTATTGTTTAATTCCCATGATCCAAGAGACTATGATATATAAAAAGCCCCAAGTATGTATGAGGTATGAGACATTGTAATTCTAATGGGGTAAAGATGTACAAAATCTAATTAAAAGAAACTAAATAAAAAAGTCTATTATGAGACATTCTTTACCAAGGAATTTGGTGGAGTAATCAAAGTCAAATAGGAAGAATGCATGAACCTCAAAGGGCTACTTGGTTGGAGAATGGCTAGTATACACAAGCCCTAAAAATCTAATTACTATCCACATAAATCTACAGCATTATCACAAGGTTCTAAATGTTATGCAACAAAACAGTCTTTTTGTTCCAACTTTTAACAAAGGAAATCTTGTATGTATGTAAAATTCTTCTTTGAATAAACTTAGCCATTCCCAAACCAATTAGCCCCTGAAGAAGAATACAATAAGGTGTGTAAGGAGATTCTCTTTCGAATATTTCGAACAAGCTAAGGATAAAAAAATCATACCATATAAATCACAAGCGCATGATTTTTGAAGAATGTATGCAACCGTCAATGGAACATGCTTACCTGCAAGGACAGTAGATATCTCCATAAATAAATATACAATATTGACTTTACAAGGATTATATTGTTCCTCAAAAGAGTCCAGCACTTCATAAAGCTATTTTCATAGAGCTATACAAACAATGTTAACAAACCCATAATTTAGACATCAATCAAAACAAGAAAACAAACCCAAAATTGAGACACAAGTAAATGTTTTGACTCGGATTATTTTGTTGACTTTTCCTTTGAGCTCCTGTGTGGCGAATCAAATATACGTGGGTCCCACACAAAACTAAAACAAGTTTTCTTTTGTACAAGGAAAGAGTTTTCTTTTAAAGAAAACTTTTTAATACAAGGCGAGAAGCATGTTGAGTAAAGGTAATAAAATAGCCGAGTCCCTAAATGCAAATAATACAACTTTCTTGTGCGCGGCCAAAAATAGGTTTAACATTAAGAATGAGATAAATCACAACCATGCCAAGAAATCACATTAATAATATGGTTGAGTTTGTACAAAATTAAGGGAGTCCCATTAAAATTCGCCTCTAAAAATGTAATGATTTTGTTAAACCTTGCAAGTAGGCAATTCTTTGTATCATTCAAGCAACAAAAACAATCGAGCTGTCGGTACTTTAATCCTGAAAAATGAAAAAAATCAGGCGGCCTCTTTTTGTGCTTTTATATAATGATCTAATTTGTGCATATGAGTTTGAATAAATGTATAATAATTTACAACTTATAGTCATTAAATGAAAATCGTACCAATTGAAACTAAACCCAACTAGTTTAGTCACTTGACAATATTCATATCTTATATTGCACTAGTAATTCCCCTCTCAAGCAGCACTCCCTATCAAAATTATCAAATGAAAAGTGAAACAAGATGCAAACTATTCCCCACTTCAAACACCCACTTTTCGACAATTTATAAAGATCTATCTTTTTCCTAACTTAATTAATGTAATTTTTGGTCTAAACACTTCAAAAGTATAGAAGATTAAACATAAAACATTCCTAATTCTAATTCTAACCTACATTTATCAATAGTTTTTTATATTATTTTTATAAACATCCGTCTTTGTAGCATACAACATCATGCTATCCATCTAGCTAATAATTGTATGGTGCAAGTGCCATGTGAAAAACAAACAAAAAGAAAAAACATATAAAAAAAACGCTTACACTGGATCTATAATATCAACTTAAAATATTAATTAAAATACTATTATGTCCAAATGAAGTGCTGCTATATACATACATTGTGTACATGTTGATAGGAAGTAGTGCTATTAGAGACTGTTGTCGCTGAGCTGTAACCTGCATTGCATTTTCCATCTCAAATTATGAATATCCTAATAACAATATGTATCTTTATAATAACTAATAAGCATTATTTAACGAATTTTAATAGAATATTTTACATAAGGATAATTGGTTATGAGGAAAACTAGACAAATTATTATAATGAATTGATTTTTTTTTCCATTAATTTTTTTTAATTTAGATCAAATAACCTAAAACATAATAATGAAATATCAAAATAAAAATAAAATGCAAGTATAATTAACAAACCTGTAAACTCTTTCTTTTCACAGCAATGATTCCAGAGAGAGAATAAATACACAAAAATACTTCAAATTAATTCATTGATCCACGGCACCTACACAAACAACCAAAAAATCATTATATTAAATTAATAAAATATACATAACATGAAAAATATCACTCCATAAAACAGAGGAAATATAACTTTCTATATATAACATGAAAAATATCATTTCTTTTAAAAAATACCCAAATTACCCTACTATTTTTCTTATTTCCACATCATTGAGGGGAAAAAGACAGATATTTTTTATTAAATTGTTATTTCCTAAATATAGGATATCTTTTTTTGTTCAACTAATAAAAATAAATAAAAATATACCTTTTAGCACCACAATTACACGGAATCTTTTGCTCTTCCAATGGAAATTTGTAATTATAAGTCAGCTCTTCGCCAGCTTTTATATGTCTTTTTGCGTATATAAATATTTTCTTTTGTCCATCTACTGTTATTACTTTTGTATAACAATTAGGCTGCGAAAAAATTTAAAAATTAAATCAGATTTAAGTACATTATTTAAATCGATGAGATTTTTCAAAAATTATTACCTCACAAGAATGGTTAATAAATCTCGCCAAACCGCCACTTTTTGTTGCATCAACCTATATACAAATTAAATTAAATTAAATTAAATTAAAAATAAAAATGAAAATAAATAAATAAATAAAAATGAATAATTATTTATGTACCACAAAATCATCATCTAGTCTGAAAAGATAACTGCTTCCAATTCCGGTTCTCTCGTAATATTGCTCTCTTATGTCAGATATCTGTACTTAAACAACAAAAATATTTAATTTCTTTTAATTAAAAAGGTATATAAACTGCACATAATCAGTCTAATCAACATCATAGGCTAATTATGTTCATTTTTTCCCTTTGTCTAATTTATGTTTAATTGGGGCAAATTTTGGCTTAATATAGAGCTTATTATTCAACATTTGCATACAAAATTCCTAGTTATTATTCAACATTTGCATATAAATAAAATAAAATAAAATAAAATAATGAAATAAGAGTTACCGTTTTGCGGATTAATTGACCGACATATTCAATAACGAAATCCTCAGCGTCAATCGGCTCAAGAGCGACGAGCCCCCACTCGTGTATTTTACTCCTCTGAAATCTCAGCCTCTTTTTCCTAGCCTGCAATTAAAATAATATATTTTATTTTAGACAAGACAAGACCGTCAAAATATTCTATTTCCTTTTTCACTTTTGCTGTTCTTGGATTATTTTTTTTTTTTTTTTTGTAATTGCATAAATACAAAAAAAAAAAGTTAACACTAATTTAGGTATTATTTACGATAACTGAAATCTCAACTTTTTTCCCTCGCCGGTAATTAAAATATTATTATTTTATTTTACACGAGACCCTCAAAATATATATTTTATTTTCTTATTAACTTTTTCGATTTTATTATTCTTGGATTGTTTCATGGTCTGTAATTTGCATAAAGACAAAAAGATAAAAATAAGTTAACCCTAGTTAAGGTATTATTTTACGATAACCGAAGCCCCATCGATCCTTAATCACACAACTCAATTCCAAATTTCGTGTCAAAATAACAAAAAATAAATAAATAAAAATCCCTTATATTAAGCTGAGTGATCTTCAACAAATCAGAAGATCCATCGACCCCCGCGAGAAGATTCCTCAATCTCGCCCTATTACTCCTCGCCGAAGCCCCTTTCTGTAATTTCCCATCAACTCTGGACTTCCCCGCAACATTATCATTCCTCAAACATCCCGTCTGGACTTTAGAGGCCCTCAAAGTTGATGTGAAATTACAAAAAGGCCCTTCTTCCTGAGGGGGTTGAGGGGTCTTCTGATATTTTGAAGATCACTCAACTCAACGTGAGTCATTTAATTTTTTAATATTCCAACAGATGGGTGGTTGAGAAATTTAAAATTAGAAATTGAAAATTAAAAATTAAAAATTAAAAATTAAAAATTAAAAATTAAAAATTAAAAATTAAAAATTAAAAATTAAAAATTAAAAATTAAAAATTAAAAATTAAAAATTAAAAATTAAAAATTAAAAATTAAAAATTAAAAATTAAAAATTAAAATAAAAATTAAAAATCACTCACATTAAGTTGAGTGATCTTCAAAAGATCAGAACCTCCATCCACCCCCGCGAGAAGATTCCTCAACCTCGCCCTATTACTCCTGGCCGAAGCCCCTTTCTGTAATTTCCCACCAACCTTGGACTTCTCCGCAAAATTGTTCTTCCTCAAATATCCAGTTTGCACTTTAGGCCCTCTGACTTTCAGTCTTTCTGACGGAGTCGCGGTGCGGGACCACGCGCGCCAGGCCCAGCCGTCGATCGATGACCTGGCGCAGCCGTCGGAGACAGGTGGCGGGCTGTGATTGGCCGGGGCTTTGGCTTTGGATGGGGGTTTGACTTTTTTTATTGGTGGGGGTTTTTGTTTTTTGATTGGTGGTTTTTTGGCTGTGGGAGGAAAGGAAATGTGGTTTGGTTAGTGAGTTTTATAATTTTTTTGGTTTGAAAAAAAGGGGGATTTTGCAAAAAAGACCTTGTATTTTCTGGTATTTGTGAAAAAAACGTAATTTTTGGAATATTGAAAAAATAAATTTTGGAAATTGGAAAGTTTGTAAGTAGGGATTTTTTTAATATTCCGAAAAGTAAGGGTGTTGAGGGTGTTTGAATAAATACCAGAAAGTATAGGAGTTTTTTGAAATTTTGTACTTGAGAAAATTCGTATATATTATTTGGTATAATTTGATGAACATACCGATTTTTATGTCGTTAGTCGCGCTGGGAATGAGCTTTTCTTGATCTGAAGGCTTATTTTGAACTGTATTTTGAACTGAAACAGCCTTTGGTTTTTTTACAGAATCAGCTTTCTTTTTCTTGCTTGAAGAAAATTCGATTTCCAATTTCTTTCTTTTGACAGCCTTATAATGATTTGAGTTCTCTTTTATTTGTTTAATTGATTGAGAATCGCTCTTTGACTCTTCAAAAGATAATTTTGAACTATGCTGACTTGGCGAGCTGCATACGGTTTTATAAACCTTTCTTCTTCTTTTATATTGTTTAATATTATTTAGGTCATTATTTTCATGAGATATATTATTTTTGGAAGAAAACCATGAGGTGAAACTTTTGTGGAGAGAATTTGAGAAATTGGATTTATATTCTTTCATAATTTCATCGTGTATTTTTTGGCGGAAAATCGCAAAAATAATATTTTTAGTAATTATTGGTGTGGATATTTCGTTGGAAAATGAAGGCTTGAATTTGGTTGTAATTATTTGTTTTTCTTCATTATTTTTATGATGATGTAATTTTTCAAAAGCATTTGCATAACAAATGGATGGAGATTCGTGCGATTCTTCTTCTGTAAGAAAAAGGGAAAAAAAATAGTAGAAAATTATTATTATTTTCAAGTTTGGGTTTTTTTTAAATTGAGAATAATGTGGATATATTTACCGTCTTTAGAAGGAGAATCTTTTATTAAAGGAGCTGATTCTTGTTGAATTATAATATTATCAGCATTATTTTCATTAAGTTCCTGTGATACAACATAACATATTGAGTTTAGCGATGTTTCATATAAAATATATCAAAATGAATGCAGAAAATTGTAACAACAGTTATACGGAAAAAACAAAATAAACTAAATAAATCTGATTTATTAATTTTTACCTTATTAAAATGTCCTTTAGCGCTAGGGCACAACAAGCAAGTCAACTCTTCAGAAATAACTTGTTGGAAATATTCAAAAATATTTTCCTTAGCTGTCACAAATAATGCATTTTTTAGGCCTCCTTTTATTTCATCATATACACTAGAAGCTGAATGAAATACACGATTCGCATTTTCAAATCCAGGTGGCGCCAAGTCATCATTATAAATCTCATTTTCTGTGACTAGCTACAAATAAATTCACTAAATATTAATAAATAAATAAATACAAAATTCAAATTTAAGAATAAAAATAAATAATCAGTTCACTGATTTAGTACCAATTTTAGTTATTCTAGTATTTGGTTAGTTTTGCATGACAAATCGGTACAATTTTACCAACCAAAATATTAAAAAAAAAAAGTTTAAGTAAAGAATAAGTATATTTTTGATAATTTGGTACTAATTATGTAACTAAAATAAAAAAATCAAAACTAAGGATAAACGATCAGTTTGATAATTTGGTACCAATTTAATTGTTCATGAATTTCACTCGGTTCGATTGACAAATCCGAATAATTTGACCAACCAAAATTAAAATAAAAGATTGAGCAAAATATACATATGATTAAGTTACTTAATTTAATATAATTTACCTTATTTTCTTCTTCTTTCTTTCTCAACCAATCGTCATAATAATCAGAAAGAGGATCCGAAAAGACGGAATCCCACAAAGCTCTCATGCAATCATAGTAAAAGAAATATTGCATGGACGGAAATATATTCGTATAATTCGTATGATCGAAACTCATATTTTGCACATCAGTATTACGATTATTATTAATAATATTATTATTATTATTCATTTGTGTTGAGACAGAAGTGCCATTGAGCTTTTCTTTAACTTTGACAGGTTCAGTCTGTAAAAAGAAATTAAAATAAGTCAATAAGCAAAACATCAAAATATCACACATAACATTGCAAAAGTGAAAATATGATGTATAAGTCGTATAAAAGAGAAGAAATACCGTAAGTACCCCTTCTTTACTATACAAAATGTCATGATGGTATTTTAGTAATCTTTTCAACTTAATTTTTGAAACAAATTAAGATAAAAAAATAAGAAAAAAATTCACCTTTTGAACCTTCAATTTTTTCTCCTTTTTATCCTTCATAAAATCTGGGACCACATTACGAATTATTTCATCGAATAAAAACCTTCGAGCCGATTTCATAATTCCAGCATGTAATTGATTCGATACATTTTTCGTTATATCACACATAAATTTATTTAACGAAAAATTCATTTCGTCTTTTTCAGGCCCCGCTGAGCTGGACGTGATGTCACCTTTGCTCCACTTGTCAATCAAAACCGATAGAGTAAACGGGCCCCACTTGTTACTCACATGATAAACCTTCAAAATACAAAAAAAAAATAATAATCGTCAATTTTACTTTTTTTCTACAGGATCTTTTTTGCAATGTTTAAATGAAGTAAGGTCTTTTTTTGCAAATTAGACATAATACGGGGGCTTTATTGAAATTTTCCCATTAAAAAAAGTTAATAACATCAAAACACAAATACAAAGGTCTTTCCAACATACTACAAAAAATAAATATATGAGGGGCTTTTTTCCAATTAGTAGAATTTTTTTTTTTTGCTAAATTCCCATTAAAAAAAACAAGTTAATAACAACATTAAAATACTGAGGTATTTCTCTAAGCTTCTAACATACCATATACGAATCTTTCTAACAAACTACATAAAAATGTATATGTTTTTCTTTTCCAATTCAGGAACAAAGCTGGGGCCTTTTGCAAAAATCCCACTAAAAAATAAATTAACATACCATATATGAATCTTGCAAGTAGCTATTCTCATGCCAATACGACAGCTCAGCAATCGAATGCGGCCCGTGCTTCACTCCACCATCATCCTCATACATCCAACACGCCTCGTCATCACTACTAGCCGTTGAGGAACTCACACTAACTTGGCCGGCAAGTAACTGGCTGTACAGATAACTCAACAGAACCGGATTTCCCAAGTTACCGTCTGAAACAGGGTAAATGGCGAGATTTGAAGGGAGGAAATTTGTGGATAAGCCTTCTAGAAGCTGGTGGGGTGAGTAGGGTCCGCAGAGCTGGCCGGATTGGTTGATGTACATGAATCCGTCTTGAGAATTTGAGTTGGATGTGGATGTGGATTGAGCCTGGTTTGATTTGAGTGCTTGTGAGTTAGTCAGGTGAGATGGAGTGAAATTAAAAAAAAAATGAGAAAATTTGGAGAGGGGTTAGAATGATAGAATCGCTCGTACAAATAAATTTCTATGTATTTACATACTTCTTTCCTAAGAAAAATTAAAGGGAAAAAGATAAAAGATGAAATTGATTGGGAAAGTTAATTTTCAGAAATTTTGTTAGGTATGGGCGAGAATACTCCGAATAGTGATAATTGAGGCGTAAATGGAGAAGATTTAAGGGAAGAAAGTGATAATTGAGGCGTAAATGGAGAAGATTTAAGGGAAAATAGTGATAATTAAGGCGTAAATGGAGAAGATTTAAGGGAAGAAAGTGAAATTGGAGCAGGACCTGAGCAAGGGCGGATTGATGGAGATCCACCGGCGGCCGGAAGAAGGAGGAATCGGACGGAGTCGGGCCAGCCGCCGCCATGACGACCTCAATCCGATGATGACGCAGCCAGCGCGATTGGAAACGAAGAAAGAGAGAGAGAGAGAGAGAGAGAGAGAGAGAGAGATCGTGGAGGAAATGAAGAAGAAAAACTGAAAGTTGGGCTGGAAAGCCCAATGAAGGAAGTAGAAATTTTATAGTGGGCTGTGTTGATAGAAATATTGATTTTCTTTTATATACTATTTTTTGAAAAATAATTCAATACTTGCTACTTGTTTTGAAAATAATGAGGTAACTACCATCTCCGTCATGTGGATTTTCAGTTTGTTATTATAATAATATATAATAATCAAGCAATGGGGGAAATGGGGAAAAGTCGGATAGAAGGAGAAGAAGAAGAACAGGAAAAACTGAAGATTGGGCAGGAAAGTCAAATAAATGTAATGAAGTTGAGAAAGTTTGAAGTTGAAAGTTTAGTGGGCTGTGCTAATAGAAATTATGAAAATATTGCATGGAAACCAGTAAGTAGTAAATACTGCTTCATACTTTTTGAAACGATGAAATGTGTGAAATAAGCATACTTATTTTGATTATATTTTATCTCATTTCTAAAGATATAAACAAACTACTTTGGGTCTTGTTCTGTCTTGTAAGAGCATCTCATTGAGACCTGGTAGCCCCTCTTCTCTTTGTCTTAAGGTCTTTTTAGTCTTTTTTCTTTTTTTGTTTAGTGATGGGTCTTTTTCTTTTTCTTGCTTTGATTTGGTGTTTTAGCTTTTCTTTGAGAACTAAGTATGTAATATATATATTTTTTTTAATGGAGTACACCTACGGGTTTTAAAAAAATATATATAAACTGATTCACCGTAGACTTAAAAAGATGCTAGATTAATAAAATTTCATAAGCTGCTTTCCTTCTATTTTGTCACATTTCTAAAGATGTAATTACTTCATAATAGACCTGATAATATGATAAATTAATAAAATTTTATAAACCGCAGTGAAGCGCGGGAAATCTCTTAGTTTGGCTAAAGATAGGAGTTACGAATCAAAAGTATTATTTCTAAGCGAAAAAAATGAATAAGACTAAGAATTAATTAATTTCATTAATCCAATCGAGAGCCTCAAATTTGCGGATCATAGTCTCCTCCATGAATTTGCTCGCTTTCATCTCTTTCCATATATAAGTTGAATATCTATGTATATTTAGACTTTTTATCTTTGGACCTCCGTAGACGACGTATCACAGAAATAATAGATATTAATACAGTAATTTCTTATCTCACTTCATATTTCATCATGATACAATTATGTTTTTGTCAATTTCCTACAATATCTTATGGAAAACTTCGAATAGACTATACATTTTTTTCCCTGTCATAATTTCTAACTAACCTTTATGTTTATATAGACTTAGAAAATGCTAAAAACATGATAGTCATACATTATTCTATCATGTCATTCATGTGAGAACTCACTTTTAGTTTTTTCATATATATATTTTTTAAATTATGGGGCTTGACTCATTTTAACAGGGTTGTCAACATTTGGGCATTAGGATGGATTTAATGGGCTAAATCCACTCCAATACTTTATTTAGACATTGATAGACTTTATACTAGCAGGGCAAGAAAAGTGGAAATTGGCACAAACAGTAGAAAATAAAAATAAAAATAATAAAGTACAAAATTTACAGTAAGCTCTGTTAATGGAAATCTTATGGCACATTCTTTATATTTTAGCCCAAAATTTAGCTGTTGGGTTTGAGTTTAGCTTCCAAAAAAAATCATTTTATTTCATCTAGAGAAGAATCTCGCAAACGGACGATTCGGATGAAAAAAGTATAATTTTAATTATGATATGAATATATACTTAATTTTATTGTGATTTAGTAATTGTCGGGTTTGAATTTTAATTTCATTATTATTCTAATATAATTTACTGTTTGTTATTAATGGAGAATTTTTAAGCCTTCGATTAAATATAGAATCTAGAAATAATGATTTGGAGGTAGATGAGATTTCTTTTTCTTTTCTTTTTTCTTGCTTTTCATTTTGTATTATTTTGTTGAAGAAAAAAAAACTCTTACATTACCCCTTCTGTTTTCTATCAAATTCTAATAAATTTGGGACTAATGACAAATTGCAAAAATAAATCATAAATATAATTGAGCAATGTCTCAGCGTTCCATCTTAAAATTTTGAAAAAAATAACTATAAATTTAACATTTGTGATTCACATTTTTCTTTAAATATTTGTAAAAGAGATTATTGAGTAGGATGAGTTAAGCAAGAATTTGATATTCAAAGAAAAATGAGAAAATAATTTATTCTTGAATGAAACACTTAGAAGAAATATTGTAAGATGCACAATTTATACATAAATTCAGCTAATTAAAGCCTCTCAATTATTGATGAGACCATCTAATAAATTTAAAAATTAAATTATTTTCAAATAGTGGATCAGAACATGCTAATGAAATTAATCTTTAAATTTGTATTGTCGTCATCTAATATTTTCTCATTTAAGAAAGTTACATATTATGAAGTATCTAAAAGTTTATAGTATAAATAGGAGTGATAAACGAGTAACTATTCTTTCAACATGAAGAGTGAGGATAAGACAAAGTATTAATTAGATTAATTAATCTCACTCAGCCTCAAATTTATGCGTCACATCATCCTCCACGAATTTGCTCGCTTAACTCTTTTTTATAAATTGAATATGTAAATATTTCCTGGAAATTTTTCATCGATACCCAATATGCACATTTTCACGATGTAGAACAAAATTAATAGCAGCTAATAAACCCTCATTTTGCATTGACCCGCATTTTGGCGCGCTACAATGATATTTCTTCAATTTCCTACAATATCTTACAAAAAAACATAGAACATACTAAACATTCTTCCATCTCATAACTTTTAACTAACCTCTATGCTTATATACACTAAAAAGAAATACTAAAAACATGATAGTCATACATTCACCATTCTACACTATACTACCATCATCTCATTCATGTGACAAGACACAGTTCACTTTAAAGTAAGTTTTCATATAAATATTTTTTAACTATGGACCAAAATATTTTAACTGGGCTATCATATTAGCCCATTATTATAGTTTTAATGGGCTAAATATCCATTTCAACAAAGTTTATACTATATCATGATATTTATTTAGTGGCCCACATTTCCACCTTGATTTGCTCAATATACTTTATATATATAAAAATCTCTTGTGTTGTCCAACCCATTATCTCTCTCTTTCTCTTCCGTACCTTAGCCTCATCAATTCACACAATTCAATCAATCAATCAATCAACGAAAGGGGAAGCTTTCTCCTCTTCTCACCGAGGTGAATTTCTCAACTGAGATCTACCATTTTCGTTATATTTTGATTGGGTTTAGTGTTTATTTTGTGGGTTTTGATTGGGTGTTAGATTTGTGGAGTTTGAGGGTGTTTTTGATTTATTTTTTTTGTGAATTTGTGTGGTTTTTTTTGGGGGAATAATGAGATTGTTTGAATGAATAAATCAGAGAGGAGTAGAGATTGAAATGGCTCGAATGATAGTTCCTGGCCAAGGATCGAGCTTTGTAAAGACTGGTTTTCTAGGCATTTTCTCTTCCTTTCATGTGATTTTCTCACCCCCCATTTTTTTGGATTCAAAACGAAAATTTGTGAATATTTAGTTATAGTGGAATCGGTTGTAAAGAAGTAAAATTGTTTGGGTTGTGAATCAAACTTCATTAGCTTAAATTTCTTTGAAATTATATAACATTTTAAGTTAAATATTCACTGGTTAAATTTCTACAGTTCCAACAATTTCTTTCTGCTTTACTTAATTGAGAAATAAATACAGAATATCATGTAAAAGTAATGGCTAATCTACAAAAAATCAAACAAAGATATTTATCTTTTGCATTTTTTTTTTGTAATTTTGGGTGATTTAAGTGATAAATATGTAAAAGACCAAAATATGTAGTAACTCGAATTTGTTTTTTTAATACTTGCTTAGTGTTTCTTTTCTTCTAATAGCACGCTATATTCGAAAAGAACAATGAACCATTAAAAAATTGGATATATTGTCTTTATTCTTACTAAAAATATAATTCATTTCCTTAATATTCAATACACTAAAATCTTTTTATATCAATTTGGAAACAAATATTCTGGCAAGATTTAATTTTTTAATGCTAGATTTAGTTTCTAAAATCACATTTACATTATTTCCACATGTAGTTACAAACTGTTTTTTTCAATTTCAGTTTCACCGTACAAATCAAAGTTTGCCTTTCAGACCCTCAAAAAGAAATTATTCCACAAAGTTTCACTCTACCAAGCCATTAAACATCATCAAAGAGGTAAACAAAATTAATCTTTTAATCTTTTTTATTAATACAAAAAGAATAAAAAAATTGAATTGGCTAACTCTCATCTCTTTTTTTTCTCTCTCTTTTTTTGTTTTTGTTTTTTAGAATTCTTACTGGAATAGATCTATCTCTCCATATAATTCGAAGGTAAACAAATTAGTTTGAAACTACTACAAAAAATTTACTATTACAAGCATTGTCAGTTATTTTGTTCTTCTTTTCTGTACAAAATTGAACAAACAGTTTTTATCGTTCCATAAATATTAAATATTTTGATTTTCTTTTACTCAATTATTTTAGGGTTTTAGGTTAATTTGCTCAGTTGCTACTCAACCAGCTCCAGCTCAAGAAGAAGAAATAATGGAGGGCCCAAAAGAGATTTTCTTGAAGGATTATAAGAAACCTGATTATTTCTTCGACTCAGTATATTCTTTTTTATTATATTTTTTGTGCAAGATTTGAAAATTTGAAGTCCTTTTTTATGATTATTATTTGTTTTTGATGGTAGGTTGACCTGAAATTTGAACTGGGTGAAGAAAAGACTATAGTTCTTTCGAATATTTCTGTTTTTCCACGTGTTGAAGGTTATTATTATTATCATTAAATTTTCTTTTTAATAAAATTAAATTTTTAAACATGTGTATATTTATTATATTATTTTTTTTTAATATTAATAGGTGTTTCTGCTCCGCTTGTTCTTCATGGACGTGATCTCAAGCTATTATCCATTAAAATTGACGGCACAGATCTCAAAGAGGTTCTCAAAATATTCTATTATTTCCTTAATTTTGTTTTTCTTTTATGTTTTTATTTATTTTATTAATGTTAATTTATTCAATTTTATAGAGTGAGGACTATAAAGTGGACTCACGCCAAATGACTATACTTTCGCCGCCAACTGTCGCATTTAAATTGGAGATTGTTACAGAAATAGATCCTGTGCACAACACTTCATTGGAGGTATATTATATTCAAATTTCAAACTTTATTTTTATTTAACTTATTATTATTATTATTATTATTATTATTTATTTTATTCATTTGTTTGTGAAATTAGGGTTTGTACAAATCGTCTGGAGTCTTCTGTACCCAATGCGAGGCAGAAGGGTTCAGGAAAATCACCTTTTATCAGGCAAGTTATTATTAACTATTAATATAAATAGATGTAAAAAATGGTATATTGATGCAAAAAACAATAATTTATTTTTAATATATTTTTTGTACAGGACCGGCCTGACATAATGGCGAAATACACGTGTAGAATTGAAGCTGACAAGGAGAAATATCCTGTACTGTTATCAAATGGAAATCTCATAGAGCAAGGCGATCTTGCGGTAAAATAAAATAAAATAAATCTAATTTTTTTTTGTTGTATAAGCCATATAAGGATTAAGCTAAAACTAAAAAAAATTTAAAGCCTAGTCTAAACACAAATAAAATAAAGAAATTAAAACTATCTATGAATTTCATCCATATGGAATCATTACTGCAGTCTTTAGATACATTTTTATCATTATATTTATTTACATAATTTTAATAACATTATAATTATCATAGAATCCATACAATATATTTGCCATTTGTGGTTATATAGCATCCATACGGAAATCTAGCTAGTCTATGCCCCAATTTCGTTCAAACATCTAACAAAACACAAATTTATATACTTTCCAATTCTTCTTATCTACTAACACTAAATATATACATAATCTTTATCAACACATTATATTTACATAATCTTTATTAACTAACTATATCCAATCCATACCAAAAACTAACTATTTCTAACCCACAATTCATTCATACATTTTAATTCTTCTTATCCACTAATAAATCTAACATTTCCCCCATTATTTCAGAACGGGAAACATTTGCATTTTAAATAACATTTAATATTCTTTTTTTCATTTTTTTATTATTTCAGAACGGAAAGCACTACGCGTTGTGGGAAGATCCTTTTAAAAAGCCGAGTTACCTTTTTGCCCTTGTGGCGGGACAGCTGGCGAGCAGAGAAGACTCTTTTACAACCGTGTCCGGCCGAAAAGTCGCCCTCAAAATCTGGACTCCTTCGCAAGATGTGCCTAAGACAGGTCACGCTATGTATTCCCTCAAGGCCGCCATGAAGTGGGACGAAGAGGTTGGGATTAGGGTTTTTTAGGGTTTTGGGATTAGGGTTTAGGGTCTAGGGTTTAGGTTTGGGTTTTGGGTATATAATATTCTCTTATGCCATGAGTTCTCTCAAAAAAGGCATGAAATGGGATGAAGATGTGAGTTTGGAAGGGTTTGGGAATTAGGGTTTAGGGTTTGGAATTAGGATCCATTCAAGACTGGTCACGCTATGTTGAGGGTTTAGGGTTTAGGGTACTCTCTCAAAGCCGCCATGAAGTGGGATGAAGAGGTCAGTTTGGTGGAATATTTTAGGGTTTTGGAATTAGGGTTTTTTAGGGTTTGGAATGGGGTGAAGGTTTAGGGTTTAGGGCCTATTTTAGGGAGATTTTGAATGTTGAATTTTGGGTGTGTGTTGTTCTCTTAAGGCTGCTGTCAAATGGGATGGAGATGTGAGTTTTAGGGTTTGGGGTTTTGGAATTAGGGTCTAGGGTTTGGAAATGGGATGAAGGTTATCAACCTTAAAACCGATTAGCCCTAAATTTGGTGAAATTTGATATATATCGTTGGATTTAGGGTTTAGAAATGGGATGAAATTTTTTTGGGTGAAATTTCATATGTACACTTTCTCTAATTTTTTTTTTTTAATTTTGATGTGACAGGTTTTTGGGCTTGAGTATGATCTTGATTTGTTTAATATCGTTGCTGTTCCTGATTTTAACATGTGAGTCTCTCTCTCTCTCTCTCTCTCTCTCTCTCTAAAAACACTTAAAAGGCAATAATAATACTGAGTTATTTTTCTACAGGGGTGCAATGGAGAACAAGAGTCTAAATGTAAGTATTATCTTAATAAAATTAGCTTTGCATGAAAAATTGTTTTATTTCCATGTAATAATGTAAAAAAATATTAATTAATATTAAACAGATATTTAACTCAAAACTTGTATTGGCTTCGCCTGAGACGGCTTCTGATGCAGACTATGCTGCGATTTTGGGAGTAATTGGACATGAGGTTTTTAATAAAAAAATTATTTTATTTATTTAATTATTTTATTTTATTTATTGTTGTTTCTGATTTTTGTTCTTTTTAACTTATTCCACAGTATTTCCACAACTGGACTGGAAACCGGTACGACCTTTTCATTTTCACATAGATATAAATTATTTTATCTGATTAATTAATATTGAATATACATTATTTTACTGATTTATTTTACAATTTAGAGTGACATGTCGCGATTGGTTCCAGCTTAGTCTGAAAGAAGGCTTAACTGTATTTAGGGACCAGGTACTTTTCTTTTATTTTTCTATTTTATGAATCTAATTAATTATATAAAAGAAACTGTTATTTAATAAAAAAAAATATTTATTTTTGTAGGAGTTTTCATCTGACATGGGTTGCAGGCCAGTTAAACGAATTGCTGACGTGTCAAGACTTAGAATTTCTCAATTTCCTCAGGTTTTTATTTATTATTTATTATTTATTTCATTTTTTTCTGAAATATTTTTCATTTTTTTTACTATTTTCAAATTTAATGTTTTTATTTGTTTATTAATTACAGGATGCGGGTCCAATGGCTCACCCTGTTCGGCCCCATTCATATATTAAGGTAAAAAAATATATTATTTTTTTATAATTAAAAGTGAAAACATAAATTTTTTAAGGTAAAATAAATAATTTAAAATTTTTGTTTGTTTAATTTACAGATGGACAACTTTTACACTGGTTAGTCCTCATCTTTAAATCAATATATATGAAAGTTTCAAACTTATTATTTTATTTATTCGTTGGTTCTAACTTTTGCTTGTTTGTCAAAAAAATAAACTCTTTGCTGAATATTTTGTTTGGCTGGCGATTTCAAATAAAATAAAGTGACGGTACGTATTTACTTGCTTTTCACATTTTTTTTAATTTGTTTAATTGTGAATAATTAGAATTTGCCCTAATTTGATAATTATTTATTTGTTTCTTTGAATCGGCTGGATCCGGATTTCTCTCAGGTCTATGAGAAGGTCAGTTCATACTCTATTTATTTCTTCATAATCTTATTTATTTAATTATTAATTATGAAATATAATAATTTGACGGTATTATTTATTTACAGGGAGCTGAGGTTGTGAGAATGTACAAAACTTTACTCGGAGCTCAAGGATTCCGTAAGGTACTTAAAGAAAATCAAATTTTTTTTTATTTTCAACCTTTATTCATTGCCATTATTTTATTTATGTAATATTATGAATTATTTAATTTAATTAGTGCATTTTTACTTTTTTAGGGTATGGATCTGTACTTTAAGAGACACGATGGACAAGCCGTGACTTGCGAGGATTTCTATGCTGCCATGTGTGATGCTAATGGCGCTGACCTGTCCAATTTCTTACTCTGGTCTCTCTCTCTCTCTCTCTCTCTCTCTCTGACCCCCTCTCTACCTTTCTCTCTATCCGACTCTCTCTTTCTCTCTCTTTAATTAGCTCTCTGTTTCTCTCTCTAGGTATTCACAAGCAGGAACTCCCAGCGTAAAAGTCACTTCATCCTACAATCCTGACGCCAAGACTTTCTCCCTCAAGTTCAGGTATGTAAATATTAATTTTTTACTCTATTTAGTATGTACTGTTGTCTTGCATTTCACTCCATTACTATACATGAAACCTATAACATATTTAACCCCCCAAGTACCCATGTTTATTTAACCCCCCAAATAATAATATTATTTAACCCCCCAAATAATAATATTATTTAATTATCCCAACAATTAATTTCCACAGCCAGGAAGTTCCGGCGACGCCAGGCCAGCCCTCCAAACTGCCGATGTTCATCCCGGTCTCCGTCGGCCTGCTCGACTCGGCCGGCAACGACCTCCCTCTCACCTCCCTCTACTCCGACGGAGTCCTCGCCTCCCTCCCTCCCTCCACCTTCACCACCGTCCTCCACTTCAACAAGGTAAGAATAAAATAATAATAATAATTAGGGAATTTTCCGAACACACCCTGTATTTTCTCATATTTATAAAAAAATACTCCTAACTTTTGGAATGTTAAGAAGAGAAGCTCTTACTGTTAACTTTTCATTTTCGAAAAGCCGCTTAATGTTCTCAAAGAAATCCTTAATTTAACTTTTATTTAAAAACACCTGATATTATTTAAATTATTGAAATAATATATAAATATGAAATAATGATATATAATAAATGAAGGTGTTCACATACTTTTTCTCCGTTATTCATCTACTAGGGGAGTATTTCAAAATAAAAAGTTACTATCATGTTTTTCATGTTTTTCTTTTTCTTTGACTATTTTATAACTGGGGTGCTGATGTGGCGTGATTTGATTGGTTGCAGAAAGAAGAGGAGTTTGTTTTTAACAATGTAACGGAGCGACCGGTTCCGTCTTTGTTGAGGGGTTACAGCGCGCCGATCCGTCTCGATTCTGATTTGACTGAGAGCGATCTGTTCTTCTTGCTCGCTCATGATTCGGACGAGTTCAATCGGTCTGTTTGTTATTTATTTATTTATCTATTTATTTATTTTATTATTTATTAATTAATTATTTATTAATTTGTTATTCTTTATTTATTTATTCTTTATTATTTATTAATTATTTATTTGTTATTTGTTATTTGTTATTCTTTATTTATTTGTTTATTATTTATTTATTAATTATTTATTTGTTATTATTTATTTATTTGTTTATTATTTATTTATTAATTATTTATTTGTTATTCTTTATTTATTTGTTTATTATTTAGCTATTAATTAATTTCTTTATTTCTTGTTTTATTTTATTTATATTTATTATTTACAAATTATTATTATTTACTATTTACTATTTATTATTAATTAATTATTTATTATTTATTATTTTTTTAATTTTTAATTATTTCTTTATTATCTTATTATTATTATTATTATTATTATTATTGTTATTATTATTATTATTATTTATTATTGTTGTTGTTGTTTTTAATCTTTTTTAATTAATATTTGAATTATTTAATTTTTCAGATGGGAAGCGGGCCAATTATTGGGACGTAAGCTCATGCTCAGCTTAGTCTCCGACTACCAACAACAAAAACCCCTCGTCCTAAACCCCAACTTCATCGAGGGGTTAAGAAGAATTCTCACCAACACCACCTTAGACAAAGTAACAACAATAATTAATAACTCAACATTTATTTAATGAGAAATTATGCGGAGTGTCAAGAAGCGTCCATCATACAGTTTTAGCTGTACACATATATATTTGCACTTGGATATACCTTTTGTGTTTACAAATATACCTTTTTGAAAATATACTTTTTGTAATTTCACTATGCCTTTTGTGTTTACAAATATACTTTTTTATAATTCCATCATACCTTTAATTGGGCGCTTCTTGGCACTCCAAAAGCTTCGTACTCTATATCCGAACCCTTATTTAATTATCATTTTTAATTATTTTTTTAATAATGTTTGATTTGGTTGTTGTGTAGGAGTTTATAGCGAAGGCGATAACGTTGCCTGGTGAGGGAGAAATAATGGACATGATGGCGGTCGCGGATCCCGATGCGGTTCATGCTGTCAGGAGATTTGTAAGGAAGGAATTAGCGAGCGGGCTCAAACAAGAGCTTCTTTCTTCTGTAACTCTCTCTCTCTCTCTCTCTCTCTCACACACACACACACACACACACACACTCATTTATAATAATTCTTTTTTATTAATTAGGGAGTTAATATAAAAGAGAGCACAAATCTCTCTCCCCCCTCTCTCTATATATATTTATTGAACATGAGGGAGAGAGAGGAGAGAGAGCAAATTTTCTCTAAATATTATGATTGAACTTTTGTAGATGAGAAATTGAATTTTTCAATTGGTGTTTTTTAATTAAAAAGTATTATTAAAAAGCTTTATTTGTAATTTATTTGTTTGTTGTATATGTAGGTGAAAAATAACAGAAGCACAGGGCCGTATGTTTTTGACCATGAAAACATGTCACGCCGTGTTTTGAAAAATGTTTCTCTCGGTATATTATTTTTCATGATTATTATTTCATTTCAATAATTATAATTTTAGAATAATTTCTTCATATGCTCTTTTTCATGATTAGTTTTTCATTTTAATAATTATAAGTTTAGAATAATATCACAAAACTAGGTCAAATAGTACAATTAAGATGGTAGAGTAATATTTAACAATTAATAATGAAGTCAGACTAACAAGTAGAATAATATGAAACTGTTAAAAATGCAAATTTCTAAACACTTTAGAAATATATACACACATAAATATATATAATTCCAACATTTATTTTATTTGAATAGGTTATCTTGCGTGTTTGAACGAGCCTGAATTAACTGAGCTGGCATTAAATGAGTATAAATCAGCAACAAATATGACTGAGCAATTTGCAGCTTTGGCAGCTTTGACTCAGAATCCTGGTCAAACTTGTGATCAAATTCTCGCTGATTTTTACGACAAGTGGCAAAATGATTATCTTGTAAGTTAACATTTATTTTTCAATTTATTTAATTAGATTGTATTATTTATTTATTTATCCAAAAAACGGAAGATATGGATTTTATCCTTCTAAGATTTGAATGCGTGTTAGAATTTTATCTTTTGAGAACTCAAAATGTCTCAACTCTACTCTTTACAACGCGTATTTCTTCATATTTTTTTTACATAAATAGGTTGTGAATAAATGGAAAAGAAATAATCTAATTTCTTTTAAATTAATTGTATTTATTTTTCTTCATATTTTTTTTAATGTAAAATAGGTTGTGAATAAATGGTTTGCGTTACAAGCGAATTCTGACGCGCCTGGAAATGTGGAGAATGTGAAAAAGTTGCTGACTCATCCTGCTTTTGACTTGAGGAATCCAAACAAGGTTTAATTTTAAAAATTTTAATTTTTTTAAATTTTAATTCGAATATATTTCAGATGTATAGTTTGTGTAATATATATCAAGTGCTTTTGTTAATGTACAAAAAGGAACCAAATAATCAAAATTATAACTATGGTTTATGCAAGAAGGTTAAATTTGTGATATTTTTTAGTTTTCTGAATGTTATTTTTGGTCCATTTTGTAAAGGTTGAATTTATATTTTGAATTGATATTTGCGTCTTTTTTCATGTTTTGTTTTATATCGTAATTTAGAAGAAGCCATATGTATGCTATAATAATTAAGCATCTCAGATTCTAACATTTTTCTTGAGGCTTGTTGTTATTCTAATTATTTTTTTTATTTTTGGTGTATTATTGTATTAGGTTTATTCATTAATTGGAGGATTTTGCGGGTCTCCAGTGAATTTCCACGCAAAAGACGGATCAGGATATAAATTCTTGGGCGAAATTGTTGTGCAACTTGACAAAATCAACCCTCAGGTTTATTAAATAACTAAATTATCATTATCATTATTATTATTATTATTATTATTATTATTATTATTATTGTTTCTAAAAAAATGAAATGAATAAAATAGGTTGCGTCACGAATGGTTTCTGCATTTTCAAGATGGAAGCGTTATGATGAGACCAGACAAGATCTTGCTAAGGTAATTCATTTTTTATTATTATTTTATATTTATTCATTTATTTGAGCAAAAATATTAGATTCACCCAGAAATTATCAAATATCAAACTTACCATCATAAAAGATAAATATGATATATTTGCAGTTTTGAAACATTAGATTTGATATATTTTCAGAAGGGTAAATTTAATATTTGTAGTTTGGAAGGGTATATATGAAATTCCTCTGATTTAATATTTATCAAAATATTTTTATTTATTTGTAATGCAGGCTCAGCTGGAGATGATAATGTCAGCCAATGGGCTCTCAGAAAATGTGTATGAAATCGCTTCGAAAAGCTTGGCTGCTTAAAAAAAATGAATAAAAAAGTACGAGAGATTTGTGAGTTTGCCTTTAAAAAAAAGATAAATAAAATAAATTGTGTACTTTAGATGTGTAACTTTAATAATTGTGTGAGTTGAAGACTTACGAATTGTGTGGCTTTAAAAATTTGTTTTGATTTGAACTTTCGCGAATCTGTTTCTATATTACTTTTTCGACATGTGAATTTTTTTGGTAGAAGTACTTTTTGCAAGTGACTAAAAATTGACTGTTTTCTATTTTTACAAGTTAATTGTATCAGTGGAAAGAAAATATGCATACAAGTGAATTAGGAGTAATTCAATGGCATGTATAATTTGAAAAATAATATATGAGAAATGTGTTATCATGCTTAGATCATGACCTCAAATATAGTCGCTCTTCAATGCGATGACAATATTTTGCGCTCGTCGTGTTGCAGGAACTAGTGCATGCAAGAGTTGGGACTTTTTTGGGCAGTCACTTTAGGTGGATAGAAAATTGTGAATGCTCCTTTTTTATTCATATTTATTGTACTTAAAAATACATATTGTACCTTTTATATCTTTTTTCTTTTATATACAGATTATATTTATATATACTTTTTGTCTTAGTTTTCTATTCATATTTTTAGTATTATATATATATATATATATATATATATATATATATATATATATATATATATATATATATATATATTCCTCCAAAAAAATGGTTCAATGTTGCTCAAATTGGAAGAGAAATTATTCCGATGTCCTACTTAAATATTTCTTAAACACCATCTACCATATTTTTATATTTTTTAGATGATCAATATATATGTATATAACTATTAATTCATAACATTGGCAAGCCTATTTCAACTTCATATGGGCGATATTTTCATTTTATGGGCATTTCTAGGCAATCTACTTCAATCAACATTTTCTTTGGAATAATATTTTCATCAAAAAGAATAAAAATTCTCATTGGTATATGCTGATTGGATCAACTTTTTTTTTTCTTTATTCAAAAGAATAAAAGTTCGCTATTCAATTTTTCCCCCTTTCACTAGCTTTTGATTTTATCTTTCGCAGTATTAATTACATATCATGTCACACTCTAGATATAAAGATGGCCTATTTCAAAATTAGTAATGTCTTCATCATAAGATACATAATTGAATACTTTTTATTTTTACTTTTAACATACATCTTTATTGTTTTTTTAATTTTTATTTACTATGGAAGCAAACACTAAAGATAAAAAGTGCCTGTTCCAACCTTGATCAAGTTGGAGGAACCCTCCAGCCAAGGATATTTTCATGAGGCCCACAAAAAGAATGGAGATGACTTTTTTTTATTTTTTGCTTTAAGAGATAATTGGAAAGAAAAAAAAAAAGAATGGAGATGTTGAAAAAGAAAGGAAAGCGTAGACTACGCGTCTGCAAATATAATTCAACTTGGTTAATTGGCTGCTTTCATGAAGAATCCAATCCAATTATTTCCTACCCACGCTTGCTTGCCTGCCTTGATGCTTCCTTTTTCTCAAAGACACATGCCCAATGTGCAGAAATGCCCCTACATTATTTGAATTTTAGAAGAATATAGGGGGTGTTTGTTAAAATTTTTCATGTAAAACTACAAGCGATCACTTAATTTTTATTTTATTTTTAATCAATCCTTCTAGACGCGAGACTCGAACCCCTCACTTATGAAAATATGAGTTTAGCACCTTACCACTAGACTATCCTATCAATGTGCAGAAATACTCCTACATTTTTTGAATTTTGTTAGAATATAGGGGGTGTTTGTTAATTTTTTACAATGCAGTGTTTTTTCAGTTTAGGGATAATATAGGATTGTTTTGCAAATTTCTTAAAAATGTAACTTCTTAGATGCTTCTAGACAAATAATATCATTTCCTCACAAGAAAAAGATGATTATTTGAATAATAATAGTTGGTAAATCATCTGGTACATTCAAACTAGGATGACCTGATCCAGACAGGATTATATGGGACAGGGACTCAGGATAGTCTCCACAAATTTTATATGAGAAATGATTGCAAGATATCTATATAACATACATTAAAGCTATTAACGGTCCTTGTTTGAATTGAGTAGATTGCATGCAAAATCAGAAATTATAAATGTACATTTTGTTATAAATAATTATATCCATAATATAAAGGCTAAAACTTAACTTTCAAGAATATAAACAATTTTATACAAAACATTCATAAAATATTCAGAAAAATAGAGGGTTTTTCTAAAAAAACATCCCAAAAAGATTTAGTTCAAAATTCAAAGTCTATAAATTTTTTAAACTGTAATGGTATATTATTAGACTGGTCCTGCATACATTTTGAAGTCAAGGAAAGAACACACAATTTCTGGAATAATTCATTGCTGACACGCTCTTCAATAGTAATCGAATTCCTTAATGACGACGCAAAGGTCAAATGTCGTCAAACTGTACAAATTGCAATCCATACATAGACCTCGTTCACAGGTTAAAGATCATGTTTCGTAATACTTCAAAAATTAAATCTTATTTACATAAAATGTAAAAGTGGGTTCAGATATGGAGTGTCCAGCAATGCCCGATTACAAAAGATATGCTGAAATTACAAAAATATATTTTTGTAAACACAAAAGGTATAGTGAAATTAAAAAAAAAATATTTTCAAAAAGATATATTTGTAAACATAAAAGATATGTCAAAGTGCAAATATATGTGTGTACAGCTAAAAACTGTATGGGGGACGCTTCTGGGCACTCCAAAAGCTGGGCACTCCGAATAATTTCTCAATGTGGGTAATGTAAAATTCTTATCGGGTATTATATTCATTCAATGCTCATTGAATAAGTATCAACAATGAAATATATGATATGTAATTTCAAATAATAATAAATATTTTTTGCTTGCATATCATATATCTCTAATAAAAAGTAGAAAAATATTGAAAATAAAAATCAATATAATAACTCAGGCAAAATTTAAAAATAATCAACATTTTAAGAATAATAGATGTAAGAATATAATTAAAAATAATAAATATTTAGTATACAACATGATATTTCCTTAACAATTTTCATATTTTTCTTATATTTATATTTTTTTGATGCTATCAAGCGAAAAATATTTTGTAAAGAAATAAAGAGAAAATACTCCATGCCATATTTTTTATATTGAATTTATAATTTCTAAACATGTATAAAATACTTAGAAATATAAATGATTCTGAATAAAACACATTTAGATTGCCTCAAATATAATATTTATGAAACATATGATAAAAAAATTTATGTACTAATTATTAAATCAAATTGGATCGTTCATGCTACAAATAATAATAAAAACCGTAGTAAATACAAATCAAAATTTTATTATTACGGTCCACATGTTAAATACACCAAGTGCAGACAATATTTTACAATGGTGGATTCCATTATGTTCTACCTCAAAAAAAGCTTCCCCAGTAAATCATTACAATTTTTTAACCACTCGTCTTAATTATCTTCCACACAATATTTATACACCCCTCAATTCATCACCATCACCATTAACTCTTTCTTCCATATATACAAAAACTCAGCTAAACCAAACCAACACAACAATGGCGTCCAGATACGAAGTGGACATCACAATCGAATCCGCAAAAAATTTGAAGAACGTAAATTGGCGGAACGGGCAGTTGAAACCCTACGTCGTCGTGTGGATCGACGATGGCCCCAAATGCTCGACGAAAGTCGATTTGGACAACGATGAGAATCCGGTTTGGGACGAGAAACTCATCGTGCCGCTTCCTCCTCCGTCTCGGCTCGAGGAGGCGAAGCTGCATGTTGATGTGGTGCATGCGAATCCAACGGAAGGCGTAAAACCCCTCGTCGGATCGGCGAAATTGCACCTGCATGAGGTTTTGGACGAGGCGGGCATTGGGGGGAAGGTGATCAGGAGCTTGAAGTTGAAACGGCCGTCTGGAAGACCGCATGGAAAATTGGAGGTGAAGATCGCTGTTAAAGAACCTAGAAGGTAGTTAATTTATTTATCTTGGTCTGTTGTTAATTAAGAGATGATTTTAGATTAAGGTTTTTTTTCATTACCACACACAATAAAATAATCACTTTTATCTTGATATGATGGTAATTTGAAGTGGTTAATTTAAAGAGACGAGTTTAGATTTTAGGATTTCTTAAGGTAATCTTATTTTCTAATAGATTTCTTCAATTTGTTTTATATGAAGCTTTCTTCTTTGAATAATGTTTAGTTTGGTACCAAATCAAATATTTAAACATATATTTGACACAAAGAGACACATTAACATTGAATTTTTCTTTTACATATTTTAATAGATATTACGATCAGTACGCGCCGCCGTATGGACAGACCGCCTCAAGAGAGTATGGTCAGCAATACGGTAGATACGACCAATACGCAGCTCCTCCGCCACCTTCAGGCTACCCATCAGCTGCTGCTCCTCCATCAGGCTATCCTTATGGGGCTCCAGCGCCCCAGCCTGCATATGGATCCGGATCTTATGGCGCACCAGCGCCAGCATATGGATCTGGATCCTATGGCGGTGCACCTGCATACGGATCTGGATCCTACGGATCGGACCCGTATGCGTATGGTGCACCACAACAGGTGCCTGTTGAGCAGAAGAAGAGTAAGTTTGGGATGGGGACTGGTCTGGCTGTTGGAGCGGCAGCAGGATTAGTTGGGGGCCTGGCATTGGCGGAAGGAATCGATTATGTGGAGGATAAGGTTGAGGATAATGTGGCCGATAAGGTCGAGGATGATTTGGCCTACGATGATGATGCAGGCGATTGGTGAAGAGGGGCCTTTTTGTAATTTGAGAAATATTGAGGGGATTAATTGTATGAAGAAGGATGCTATTTAATTTTAAGCTTTTCCTTTCTTTTTCTTTTTCTTTTTCTTTTTCTTTTTCCTTTTCCTTATGTTGTTTATTATATAATTATGGCGAACGAATTTGCAGTTGTGATATGTCAATTGTTTTTTGTGTTTAGCACGAAGCACATTGTACATCTTGTGTTTCATATCTTACTCATTTGATTAGAATTGATTTATAATTTAAGTTAAAAAAGAGAAAGCAATTGAAATAATTAAGCTTTGTTATTAAATTTCATTTGATTAGAATTGATTTACAAATTTACAATATAAATTAAAAAAGAGAAAGCAAATTGAAATCATTAAGCTTTTTTTTATTAAATTTCATTTGATTAGAATTGGTTTATGATTTAAATTGAAATCATCAAGCTTTCTTATTAAATTGCCTAAGGGTTAAGGATGATGATTATGATATAGAACTTTTGATAGTGACAAGTCGGAAGGAGAACCGTCAAATGGGACATATACTGGGTATCGACAATTCGAGAAATTTGGCTAGAACGCAACAGGAGAATTTTCCAAGGAAAGACACTCACTCCATGACTTTTTTTTCAAAGTAGCACCTCTTTGAAAAATAATTCAACAGATAGCACTCTTCTAAAAATAATTATTTATCTAGCACTTCCACCAGCGGTTCGGCGGAACTGTAGTGGTTCCGTCAGAGCCTATGGCGGAACTGCCTATGACAAACTTAAATATGCTTAATTAGGCAAAAAAATTAGTTCCGCTAGAACCTCTGGCGGAACCGCCTATTTTATATTATTTTTTGCTTCTAAACAGCCATGAAAATTTAGCAGAAAAATAAAAATTTTGTTACTGTTCACTGTTCCGCCAGAGCTGGTGGCGGAACAGTGAACAGTACCAATTTTTTTTTTTTGGCTAAATTTTCATGACTATTTAGAGGCAAAAAAAAATATATATATAAACATTGCCTTTTTTTTTTGCTAAATTCTTTTTGCAATTTCCAGTTAATGTAGGGGGTTTCTTGTAATTTCAACATAATATAGGGGCTTTTTTGCAATTTTAATTTGAATACTATAACTTAATTTTCATTTTCATTTAATCGGTGTAGCGACATTTCCGCTGGACTTGGTGCGCAGAAGAATGCAGTTGGAAGGAGCGGACGGAAGAGGGTGGGTATATACAATATGGTTCAGAGGGACGTACAGAGACATTCTGCCTGAGTACTATAAAGTCGTGCCGAGTGTTGGCATTGTTTTCATGATGTATGAGACTCTCAAGAAGCATCTCGCTGAGAACAATATTAGGGTTTATTAGGGGAGAATTTGAGATAATGTTATTGATGAGAGTTATTATAGGTAGTGATGTTTAGGTTTCATGGGTGGATGGTAAGTTTTAAAAATTGCTGATCAAAACATAAATAAATTCTGGACTTTAGTTCTTATTTTTATTTTTTTCATTTCAGTGTGTTAATTGGTGGGCTGCAAGATCTGATGATCAAATTTTGATATTTTTATTCATTTTTGGGGGTATTCTGAATTATTATTCCTCATTTATAGGGATATTATTGAGGTATCATCAGATCATGCCTCCTTTATTTGTTGTAACTTTGGTATGTTATAATCATAGAATTTGATACTTCATCCTTCAATTCTCTTTCGTTTGATTGACTCTTGGTCCCGTATGATACGCTTAATGTGCTAATTTTCATGGTTGTTTAGAGGTAAAAAAATATAAAATAGACGGTTCCGTCAGAGGTCTTGGCGGAACTGTCTGTTTTGCCTAATTAAGCGTGTTGAAGACTGCCAAATGATCGGGATAAGAAAAATGAAAAATATGTCTAGTTCCGTCAGTGATGATGACGAAAGTGCTAGATAAATAATTATTTTCAAAAAAATGCTTACTATCTGTTGAATTATTTTTCAAAGAAATGCTATTTTGAAAAAAAAAATCCTCTCCATCATCCAAAGGAGGACATGGACAAATACAATATTCTAGAAAGATCATGGCTAGTCTAAATAGGATTGAATAGAATAGGGTCTCTGTTTAGAATAGGGTCTCTGATTTTTCGCTTTTCTTTTTCTTTTTCTTTTTTCTTTTTACATCTTTGTAAATGCAATGCTAATTTAATATTAAGCAGCCTCCTGCGCATTTCCTCAAAAAAAAAAAAAAAAAATAGTGACCAGAAATGTTGGTACTATATGTTGCAATTAATACAATATTTAAAAGAATTTTTAGGTGGATAATATTTCGTTTTCTTTCTTAGTTGGATATGACGCATGCAGTAGACTACATGCATCATATTATCTGTTTGTTAATTTGATGGTTTGTGCTGTTGTACTTATTTTTGCCCACTTTTGTTAACTTAGTATTTTTGATACTTATGAGAACTTACATCTTATATTTCATATATTTTGGCAAATCTTTCAGAAATCCCCTAACTTTCCTGAATATTTTGATAAACCTCTTATATTTTTAAATTCTTTCTCTTATTTTCTATAAAGCCGATTAAAATTTTCTACTTTCTTACAAAAAGTTAACTTGAATATTGCATCATTTTAATTTTTCCCTTTTGGAATCAAAACACATTTCTCATATTTTATTTTCTTCAAATTTATGAAAATTTACACTAATATTGCATTTTATGGGCTGATAGACCGTTTTATCATTCTAATAATGGTTACAAGGGCCATGTGTATTTTATGGGCTGGGCTTTTGTTGGATTATTTCTACCACTGAAAGCTAAAATAGTTCTAGCTTTTTACATTTTGAACATTTTTGTTTTTGATGTTGGCACTTAGGCAACACTACCCCTAACTAACGCCGCTGCCAACTACGCTAAGCAGTGGCTGGCACATTTTGAACATTTTACAAATCAATTTTGTGAAAAGTACTACTCAAATTTTAAAGACCTTACTTTCTGATATGTGTTGAGTGTTAACACCCCGGAACGAAATTTCAAAGACCTTACTTTCTGATATGTGTTGAGTGTAACACTCCAGAACGAAAAGAAAAGAGAGAAAGAGATTAGTCCCATCTTGTATGTGTTGATAAATTATATAGTGATTTAAATAGTTTAGTGCATTAATTACTAGTATCAAACAAACTTAAATCTTTTTTAGAACAATATAGTATGAATCTGAATGTTGGGTCAGGCCAGTTAATGTACTAGATTTTTATATTGAGAGAGGGAAATAAAGACACTGGTTACTTAGCCAATTTTGCATGAATTATGGAGATAAATCATATTAGGACAGTATTTTCTTTTAAATATGGTTAAAATTTTCATCTAAATTGTATTAATAATATTTCTATCATCGAGATTTGTTTTTTTTTCTTTTTATATTGTAATTGAGAAAAAAATACTCAAGCCCTAGAATTAAATCACCACCAAGTTTTAATATTCCTATTCATTTTTCAAAAAGCAGGTGATGTTTATTAAAATTTAGTTATATGTAGTTATTCTAAAATATTAGATAGTTTGTAAAAACAAAAAATAAAAAACATAATTTTAATAATCATATTAAGGACGATTGATCATTTTGACCATATTTTTTATGGTGATTTTAGAAGTTAAATAACTCAGTGCTACTTCAATTATGACTCTAAGTCAAGGTAAGTGCTGATTCATATTCTTAAATCTAATGAAATTCTAACATTTTACATTTTTCACTGGCAAATGTGAAAAAATGTAGTGATTGTAAATAAAAAAAATACTCAAACCCACCATCACTCAACATTTTTAAATCACCAAAACCTGTTTCATTATCATTTATGAGACCTTACATGTCACACCCAATTTTTTTTTTTTGTGGGTTCTTTGATATATTTCTTCTTAAATAACAAAATATAAAACACAATTTATATGCAAACGAAAATGTAATATTATGTATTAACCAAAACTAATCAAAACTGTTACCTCCACAACAATTTCTGTTGTCGCCATAACATATATCTTTTTTTTTCTCAATTAGTAGGCTAATTGCCTACTAAAAAATTTCAACTAAACAAGAAAAAAAATTGATTACAGCATATTTACAAGAACAAATATTATTTATTACCTGTTAACAAAAGATAAAAAATGGAGGAGAGAAACAAGGGGGGCAAAATATACTCTCTTTTTGACAAAATAGAAAAAAAAAAAGAGAAAATTTAATGTGATACCTCTAACATTAAAATGGTTCACATGCTGAATTAATATGATTCACCTAACTTTTAATCTATTTCTTTTTTTCTCTTTCAGATGGATTCCAGATCTCATCCATTCTCTACCACTATTTTCAACAGTGTCTTTGATCCAAACTGGGTAAATAATTATAATTTTTCTTTTTTCTAATAATTTGTTTTTTTTAGATTCAATTAATAATTTGAACTATACAATTTTTTTTTGAAGAAGATCATTTATTAAATTGAATAAGTGAACTGGCATAAGGGCCTTCTTATTATTATACTATAACGTTTATGATGAAACTAAGAGTTTGAAATTATTATAATTTTTTTTTAAGTTGAAATTATTATAAAAAGGTGAATTTCATCATATGTTACTCAACTTTCAAAAATAACCAAATAAGTCACTCAACTTTTAATTGTCTCGTAGATGTTACTAAACTTACAAAAATTATCAAATAAGTCACCAAACTTTCAATTGTCTCCTACATATCACTCAATTTTTCTGGATAATTGAAAGTTGAGTAACATATTTGATAATTTTTGAAAGTTGAATGATATATAAGGGACAATTGAAAGTTGAGTGGCTTATTTGGTCATTTTCGAAAATTAAGTGATTTATAGTGAAATTATCCATTATAAAATATATATAATTATTTGATTATATAATATTTTATCTTATTTAAGAACAATTTATAAAATAAAAAATATCTAAGTGGACAAATGAAATAATTTGAGCTACAATTGCATGCCGAATCTAGATCTTTAATGCTTCTATTTTTGGTACCATTAACTTTTTGTTAAGATATCTATTGTTGAATCCAATCAGATTAATTGGGACCATAACTACTTGTTTAGTGTCAAGACTACAAATTTAGCCAATGAACAAAATTAAGGTTATGTCACCACCACATAATTAATTAACTAGAAATTAAATCATTTATATTTCTTGTATATTCAAGCAATTCCTCAATTTCATTATCTCATATGATCAATAAGCATGCATAAGCTGTCACATCCCAGTATGTGGACAATGCTATGATTAGTCCATAAAATGCTGACTCAAATGTTGATCTTTAGTAGACAAATAATTATAGGTATATTTTATATGAAAAAGAATGTTAGCACATATTAATTAATCAGGTCGTGAGTGTGACACATGACATTTCTTTGTAGTCATGCTCATGCATTGTTAATTAAGTGTATCGAAATATCTACTACTTTTTGTAATTTTATATATTGTTTTTGGTTAACTGTTTTAGATTTGTTATATATTGTGTTTTATGTTAAATATATATTGTTTTTGATTTGCATATAATATTTTTGGACATTTTATATAATGGTTTTGAAAATATATACACTGTGTTGACTTTATTTTATTCTAACACATTTATACATAGTGAAAATACAACTAACAATTTGACCCCACTTAGAACTACCACTGCACGACATTTATAATGAAGATTGCTTCAAAGAAAAAACATTTCTAACTTGAGAAAAAGAAAAATAGTTCTTATAATAGAACATTTATAGTGTAGAACAACCACCTCATGAAAATCATTAATTTCACCTCCTTCCCAACTAAACCAATTTACACCTCCCTCATCAATTCTCATCTCCCCCAAGCTGTAATTTTTGTACATTGAAAAAAAAAGATAATAAAATATCTTTTTTTTTGTCCCACCTTTTTTTGTATTCATAATAAAAAGATGCTTATTCTGGTAAAATGAAACATGATTTATTGTTGAACCAAATTTTAACGATTTGTCTTTACTGTTACTTGTGCCATATGACAAGTATTAAGTCTAATAGAATTTTCATTTATCAATTAACATCGTTAAAAGAAAATGCAAGCTATGTTATTTCACTTGCAAAAATCAGTAAATCATATTTTGCTTAATTATCAGTAAGTGTTTCATTTATAACGACAGGAAAATAATGGAAAAAGGTAGATGTGCACCATCTTTTTCCTTTTGCATTCATCTCTCTCACTCTATTTATCCACATCATCTTAAACAAATTCTCACTCAAACTCAGTCCTTCACATCCCTACATTTCTTCTTCCTTTTCTCTCTCAAACCAACAATGGCGATAGAAAATGGAAATGCAAAACCAAACGGAACCCAAACTCAAAAACCTTCAGATCAAATTCAAAAGACAGTTAAAATCACGAAAACCACCACCATTATTCCCTCCAAAAAACCTTCAGATCAACCCTCCTCTTGCCCCTTAGCCACCTTTGACCTTCCATACATAACCTTCTATTACAATCAGAAGCTCCTTGTTTACAAAACGACCAATGAGCAAACTTTCACTGATTTAGTCTCCAGTTTAAAAGACGGGTTGGCCGATGCATTGTCGTATTTTTATCCTTTGGCTGGAAGGTATAAAAAATCAAAATCAAAATTATTTGTTTTTAATTTAACATTGTTAGTCCCAGGTAAAACCTGGGGTCTATTATTCAAAAAAAAAATTAACATTGTTAGTAATTAATTTATTATTTATTTTAACGAAAACCTAATCCATTTTGAAATAATTCAAAAATCAAATGCAAACATCCCAATTCATTTTGATCTAACAAATAATTTGAACAATGTGTTTAAATTTATCATTATTTATATCATTTGAAAATTATAGATCAGAGGTTTTTTTACTATTTTAAACGTCAAAGAGTTTTTGAAAAATAGAAAGTTATTAGTAGGATTTTTTTAATATTCTGAAAGTTGAGAGTTTTTACTCATAAATTTGCGAATATATAAGTTTTTTTAATATTCATCTTTTGTTTATAATATTTGTAACAGATTGGTGCAAGATGATGAGAAAGTTTTGGAAGTGAAATACCAAGGTGAGGAAAAAGGAGGAGTGGAGGTGGTTGAGGCGGAGATGGAAGCGGTGGAGGTGGCTGACCTGGCGGCAGAAGGGGTGGAGAGTCGGGCCGTGATGCAAGAGTTGATACCTTATAGTGGAGTTATGAATCTAGAAGGGCTTCACAGGCCACTGCTCGCCGTTCAGGTGAGAATTAAAAAGAAAAATTAGGAATCATGACTGAACGTCTCTAAGTCAGAATATAATCCAAGTTATCATGGCATTGTTATTAGGTAGGGTAAAACTAACATGTCGTATAGACTTGAAATTAGAGATATTTTAGTTAAAATTAACGGTGGTTTGCAGTAAGTTAAAAAATAATTCACTCTATATTACAAGAAAAGAATTTACTCTAAAATATGGGTTTTTTTGAATGATGTTGTATTGTTTCATGATGTTTCAACAAAGGACAAGATTCTAATATAGTGGTGTAGTGAGAATATGAATTGCATTAATTGTACAAATTTTATATTTGGGTACAATGGAATTAATTTCTTCTAAGAGATTTTAAATGAAATATTTAATGCAAGTGACCACCTGAGAGAACTTTGCAAAATGCCCTTCATTGTAGTTAAATTGCAGAGGAGGTCAATGGATTATGTATAATTTATTGCATTAATTATCCACTAAATCAATGAAATTTCACCAAAAATCTAACTTGATATATATCGACATTCACAATTTTCAGTTCACAAAACTCAAGGACGGAATCGCTGTAGGCTGCGCGTTTAATCACGCCATTCTTGACGGAAACTCAACATGGCATTTCATGTCTGTTTGGGCCGAACTGACTCGCTTGCCCTCATCCTCACCAGCTGACCTCCCACTCCTCGACCGCAAAATCGCCCGTTCGACTCGAGTTCCATTGACCCTGCCGGTCTCTCAGGCCGCTCATGAGGCAGTCGACCCAAACGGGCCTCCAAAACCCCTAGTTGCACGTTTATTCCACTTCAAATCCGAAACAATATCTCAGCTGAAATCATCCGTAAACTCCTCGCTTCCGAAAGAAGCGAAACCCTTTTCGACCTTCCAGTCTTTATCTGCCCACATCTGGCATGCAGTTTGTCGCGCCAGGTCGCTCGCCCCGACCGACATAACTGCATTCGCCATTTTTGGCGATTGTCGTGCGCGTGTGGACCCACCGTTGCCTTCTACATATTTCGGCAATCTAATCCAAGCAATCTTTACCGGCACTGCTGCTGGTCTTCTGCTCGCCTCCCCGCCTGGCTTTGCAGCTGGGCTTCTGCAATCCGCCATTGACGCGCATGATGCTAAAGCGATTGTCAAGAGGCTTGAGGAATACGAAGCCTCACCAAAACTTTTCCATTTTAGTGATGCAGGTATTAACTGCGTAGCAGTCGGGAGCTCACCACGGTTTAAGGTTTACGAGGTGGATTTTGGGTTCGGACGTCCGGAACGAGTCAGAAGCGGGTCGAATAATAAGTTTGATGGAATGGTGTATTTATATTCAGGCAGAGACGGTGATGGAAGTATTGATGTGGAACTTACGTTGCAGCCTGAGGCGATGAAGCAGATCGAGGAGGACGAGCAGTTCCTCAATCCGGTCTTTGTCGCGGCTTGAGATGATTAGAATAATTTATGTGTTGGATTTAGGTTTGGATTTGTTTGGGTGAATTTGGTAGGGTTTTATTTATGGTATGGTTAATTGTTGGTAGCTTCAATCATATGTTGTTGTGTTTTAAGTTATGTTTGTGTTAAGGTCAAGTGAGATGGAACTTGGCTAATGTAATAATATGGTAATAATTAACTTGATTATGTGTGGAACTTCAAGTTTAAGAACGATGATATTATATTATCTACTAGACTTTATATTTAATTTAATTATGTTGAGTTTTTCACTGATTTGGCCGAAATTCATAACTTTTTATCAATTTTAATATCGTACAATAAAATCTCAAAAGTCAAAATGATATGTATGTACTTTGCAATTCTGTATGATTTTAGTAGATGTATCATGCAAGCATATACTGATCTTCAACTAGGTATACACTTCAAAAAAATGTATATAATGTCACTGATACAAAAACCATACTCTTACAATTGAAATGTATAATTATATCCAAAAAACATTATTATTACTTAAAAGTGATATTATCACTTCACACCAAAAAATATACATATACTCAAAATTATATACTTCCACCGTAACTAAAAAAACTATTGTTTTTTTTTAGACATTTTACCCCGTAGGATAAAAAAAATATTTACTTAACAATAAGTCACTCAACTTTTAATTGTCTCGTAGAGGTAACTGAACTATCAAAAATTATCAAATAGGTCACCCAACTTTCAATTGTCCCTAATAGATCATTCAACCTTTAAAAAATGACCAAATAAGTCATCCCGTTAATTGAAATTTGAGTGACCTATTTGATTATTTTTGAAAGTTGAGTGACCTATAGGAGACAATTGAAAGTTGAGTGACCTATACGGGACAATTGAAAGTTGAGTGACTTATTTGGTCATTTTCGAAAGTTGAGTGGCTTGTGGTGAATTTTACCCAAAAATTATGCATATACTCAAAATTATGTATTTATATACTATACTATATATCTCCAAAAAAAAAAAAAAAAGGCCCAAATATCATTTTCAGCCCATATTACACTTCACCATCACATCATACTTCGCTTCACAAGCAATCATGCTTCGCTTCTCAGTTTTCGAGCTTCAGCTCTGCTCTCTGTTTCGCTTTGATCTTATCTCTTTTGCTTGATTTGATCTGAATTGATCGATTTCACTCATGCCGGACCGCGTCTCTCAGGTAATTAGAGGTTGAATTCAGTTGGGTGAATCTTAATTTGATCGATTGATCATCAGTTTGGTTTAGTTTGGCTTTTTTTTTGTGGATTTTTCACTTTTTATGAATGATTTTTTATTGTCTTTTGGGGGTTTTGATTGGATGTATGAGGTCTGATGAGTGATTGGTTGGTTGTGATATTATGGCTTGATCCTTTGGATTGAGTTGGGTTTAGAATGGATCTGACTCTGAGGGATGGAATTGAGCGATTATAGGGATTGCATGTGCATTTTTGAAGAATTTTTTTGTCTGTGTTGCAAAATTATTAACCTAATCAGAAGAATTCAGTTTTTGTAAGTATAATTATCAATTTTTAAATGTAAGATATCATTATATGATGAGCTTTTTACATAATTAAAACCAATTAAAGATGATACAGAAATAAAATGGAGAATTCCTTGAAGAGATGACAGCTTTGTTTCATTTCATACTAAAGATGAAAAAGTTTTGAAAAAATGGAAAAATGAAGAACAATATCATTTGGCTGAATTTCATCAATTCTCTTTCAATTTGACTCCTCTCATGCATTGGAAAAATAAATTCATTATTCACTTTGCTTTCATGCTACTTTTCTTGTGAATTGAGACATAAAACCAAGGAAATCATTTGAATTTCAGCTTGCTAAATGAACTTCATTTTTTGTACCATTAAATCCAATGCCACAAATACTAAAGAACAGACTGAAAAACAAGGGAATATTTCCTTTTTATTAAGAAACAAATATGGCCTTATTTTGTAATGTAATTAAGTTAAATTGAGATAACACAATTTCATACATTAGACTAAAACAATCCCATTTATTCACACACACTAATCCCATTTTCTCTCTTTACCATTTCTTTATCAGATGGCAGAAAACCGAAACCCAGACCAAAATGACGAAACTACCCCCGACTGGGAATTCGTCTCTCTTACCGCCTCTGCTTACTCAGCCGCACCCGGTCCACAGAACCCCCACGCACCAGCCTCAGAAAAGACGAAACTCGACAGCTCATCATATGGAAAGAGGTTTGAGGATTTCGAGTCTCCTTCTTCTCTTTTCATGTCTCGCCATTTTTTACTGCACAAAGAGAAAGAACTGGACGCCTCCAGTAAATATGAACTCGATGGTTCCAGTGATGGTAAAATGAAAGGAATTGATGATGAGTTGCAGAAGAGTCTCTCTCACGTCGTAAAAATGGAGGAGAGAGAAAGTGTGGGGATGAAAGGAGTCGATGATGAGTTGCAGAAGAGTCTCTCTCACGTCGTAAAAATGGAGGAGAGAGAAAGTGCGGGAATGAAAGGAGTCGATGATGAGTTGCAGAAGAGTCTTTCTTCTTCTCTGTCCGGTTTTGAGGAGAGAGAAAGTGATGGAAATGAAGAGGAAGAAGAAGAGGAGAGAGAGAGTGAGGAGAGAGAGAGAGAGAGTTGGTGGAGGAAACAGATTGTTAGTTTGTACAAGCGGGCTAGAGAGAGAAAGAGCGGGTTTTCGATGTGGAAGGTTTTGGTCACGGCTACTTTGGTTGGAGTGGCGATAGTAGGACAGAGATGGAGGAGAGAGAAACTGCAGTTCAAGCAGATCAAGTTGCATTTTCTCGTCAATAATGAGGTATAAAAATTAAAATTAAAAATTAAAACTAATTTTTTTTTTGTTTCGTTAATTTCTTTAGGTTTGAAATGTTTGGCGAAATGTTGTAAATTGATTGGCGTGTTGAAATAAATAGGTCGAAAGGATATAAAAATTAGGGGGGTTTGAAAAAGGACACTATTTTTTGGTATTTATGGAATTTTTGTTTTGGAATGTTAGAAAAATCTCTTACTTTTCATTTTTCAAATAAAGACTGACTTTTGAAATATAAAACCTCCTAGATTTCATGCTTTATTTTTAAAAAAAATCACTATTCATTTTGAAATAATAGAGAAATGATATGTAAACACCTTAATTTATTTTGAAACAATAGATAAATAATTTCCAAAATTTGTTTACATATTGTTTCTGATTATTTGTATATTATGTGAATAGTATTTAGTTTTTTTAGTAAAAGTTAAGGTTTATTTTGGAAAATGGAAAATGGAAAGTTAAAAGTGGGTTTTCTTAATATGCCAAAACTTGCTTTTTTAATAAAATTTAGAAAATTTAGGTTTTTTTTCTTTGAAAAAATTACCAAAATATTATATATATATTTTTTAATTTTGTAGAGGATTAGTTGCATGGTGGGCCCATTTGACCAGTATAAGCGCATTTCAAATCAAAACTATGCATCAATGCTTGATTATGCTTCACTTGCTTGAATAAATATATTTCGGTCATAAATAGTAATTAAATATATTATGTTTTTAAAGTTTGATGCTGATGATGAATGATAAATGGAAAGGTAGTGTATATATATTTTGGAATTTGTGTATTTTATGATGGTTTTGGTTGTAAATATTGTTTGTGTAAAGTTATGATGATTTTAAACTTTTATGTATGTATGTATCAAACTTAATGTAAGGTTTAACTTTAATAAGTGGTTTGTGTATAATGTATATTATATTGGTTTTGGATTGTTGTAAATTAATGTAAGTTAATTTGTTTCTAAATTCGGGTTTTGTTAGTAAAAATATTTCATATATTTTAATCCATTTGAATTTTTTTTTTTTGAGGAAAAAATTGTTCAGTTTGAGTTTCAGCTTTTTGATTTAAGTTGATTTTAATCCATTTTTGCTCTCTTTCTCTTCTGATTTTTGGTGCTCAAGTTGAGAAGAGTCACCATAGGTTGATTTGGGCCCAAAAAGAAAATCAAAATAAATTTCTTATATTTGATTTTCAAGCAACAATGACTGTAGAATTAATAAGCAGTATATATTAATTTTTACAACTTATAAAAATTAAAGAGTATATTTGTAATTTTTATGTTTTTATTAGGAATTAGGTTGAACTAAAGTCAAGGGAGCCAAAGATAACTCATGACTGAATTCACATCCTTCCAAACTTGAATTTCACTAACATTTGTCCCCTCTAAATTATAATAATGCCAAACCAAAAGACTTGCTTTGTTTTGGTTTGTTTAGCACGTCAATGAGTCAGCTTCACCAGGTCAAATTCTCCATTAATTCTAAAACTATGATCCATATAATTAATTAAGCGATATTAATTCTTAAACTATGATCCATATACTAACTAAGTGATTAATTAAGTAATCAATCAATGCATATATGCCTGTCTCTATCCGCATGCCTTGCTTTTAGGACATGACACTTGCACTTTCTTAGAAGCTCAAATCATTCCATGTAATAAAGAAATTACAAGGTATAGTTTTGATTTGATGTGAATCTAACTAACAAAATCAATATCAGTGTGAAGATAGATAAATCTTGCATAACTGTATATTTATGCTTTATCAGTATGTCTTTTTTAGCATCATAGTATTATTTATCTCGTAGTTATATATCTTTTTATCTTACATGGAATATATACTTTTATATGTATCAGCATATCTATACCATATGAAAAAATATTTATATATTTTATAGCATTATTTATATCTATCAAAATAGATGCATATGTTGCCAGTTGAAAAGTATCTTTCCTTCGCCACCTGACTCGGCCTAAAATACGATATGTCATTATCATACTCCTATAAAAAAGAAAAAAAAAGAAAAATATTTATATAACATCCGTTAGTGGCAAATGCACAAAATATATGACTTATGTGTGAGTGATTGGTGGGTGGGTGAGTTGAGGTATCTCCAACTAAAAATGTAATGACATGACACATGTTCACTTTCCAAGTAACTCAAATAGCCTGGTCTCTATTCCTTGCATGTGTTTATTCTTTTTTCCTCTTGTGATCTTTGATACGGACTTTATTATATGGTGTGTCCTTATCCATCTGAGATATTTTTCTAAGTTACCTTAAAATATATAGAGAATTAACAAAAAAAAGTGCTTCTATATTTGAGCTTGTATGTTCTCATATAAGTTGACTGATTATAATTTATTTTCAATTGATATTTTATTTGAAAAACTTGAAAAGCTATATAACATGTTGATATCTTTTTAGTTATTTAGTTATATAAAATTTTAGCCAACATCTTTTTAGGCGTATTTTATATTGCACTGATACATATACAAATATATGGTAATACATATATAGTGACAAAACAATATTCATGAAGATGTTAGGATAGAACAGCAGCATATTATAAATAGTTGAAAATTTGGGCCTAATTACAAACTTATTTTATTTGCCATTATGTCTTTATTAAGTCAAAAAGTTTCACTCTAGTGGTAAAACCCTTCTTTTTTATTAATAAACTAATACACTAATTATTGACTAAATCTGTACTAAATCATGACACAAGTTAACTTATGGACTGGTACTTACATACAAGTCAACTTTGTACACGTTTGAATTTGAAGGAAAAGATAAATTATAAAATATCAGGACTGAATTGTCCACTCATTATTGATAAATTTAAATACTGTATATTATATGCCATTAAATTGTCATATGATTTATAATAGAAAAATGAAACTAACATAGAGAGAAATTGTTGTCAATCATTGCACTAAAACAATATTTACATAAAACAAAATATTAATACTAAACAGAAGAATACATTGAGAGAAAAAGAATAGTATGAAAACTCATGAAAATATATAATAATCAAACATTAGAAATGATTACTTCTCTATTTATTCCTCCTTTTTTCTCAACCTAACACTACAACAAACAAAGAAGAAAGTGTTTTTGTACTTTTTTGTTATGAGAACAGAATTTGAAGACAAACATACGTCAAGACTTTCCACGTACATTATATCACTTTCTCCAGTTACTAACTTATATGCATCTCCAGTTATCCAACTCTCTTGATCATCTCCGGTTACTAATTTAAACGAATAGTGAAAAATATGAGTCCATTATATCAAAGCACAATATTAGTGTCTAATATTATCATAATTATTTTCACAAATTTTAGTTGTTATGTATTCAATAACTATATAACAATATTTAAAAAGTAAACTTGACTTACGTAATTAATATGAAATCTGACACTCCTAAACCTGAACGAACTCCGTTGAAAATAAGATCCAAGTACAACCTTAGTGGTTCTTATCCGAACTATAAAATGATCCGATCCTGAATCTGAAACCGCCTCTTTGCCACCTCTAAACATAATCTCTCAACCAAACATTGTCTGATATGATTGAATTGGAGAGAAGTCAAAACAAATCCACTAAGTCCCAAAGTAGGATAGCAGCCTTCATATTGCCCTACACGCGTAGTCACATCCCTCCCAATCCTCTCCATTTCATCCAAAAACCTCACAACCATATTGCATAACTTAACAATACTCAATTTCCTCATGAACATCTCCACTTAGAACAAAACTAGAGAGTATTAACAGCATCTATGCGCACGAGGGAATGGAAAAAGAACGAAAGAAACTCAGCATTCCCACTGCCTCACTTCACATGACATCACAACAGACGCAATCAACGAACTAGCATTTCATCTCCATTTATATGTTAACTGAAGAGTCATTTACACCAAAATGACTATGAAGAGAATAAAACCATCTATATGACTATTGATAGTTAACTGGAGAGGATTGGAAGAATGCTCTCCAGTTCCCGCCGTCCTACTCTTTATATTGCCGTATTTGACCTTCTCATAGAGAAATAGAGAGAGACACAGAGAGAAGTAAATTGAAATTGAACGTTTTTGGGGTATGAATTTGCTAATTTTGAGCTTAATTTTAGTATGGTGATGAATTTGAGGGGAGATTGAGGGGATTCAGAGGTTTTAAGAGGGCTTTTGTTGGGTAAAATTGGATTGATTTTGTGGATGAATTGAGAGAGAGGGGAATGATGAGAAGGGGTAATAATAATGGAAGCAGAGAGACTGTTAATGCTGCGGCTGAAGCGATTGTGCAAGCTGAAAACCGAACTCGGCAAGTTGAAGTATCGGTACTTAATTAAATTTCTCAATCTGATTAAATTCCTGTTTTTTTTAGCTTAGTTAGGATTGAAATTTTAGTGTAATTTTCATTCCTTTTTTTTTAATATTAAGCATGAGTAGTGATTCAATCAAAGCTTTTTAATTATTTCTTTGAGTTTTTCATAAATTTTTCTATGCAAATAGTTTCTTATAGTTCTTGTTCTTAAACAAAAATAGGCTATTTTTTTCACAAATATGCAAAAAATCAACTTCTTTTACAATCAATTTTTCTTTTTTTTTTCTCTAATTTACAACAATTTTCATTTCATTTCAATTCAATTCAGCAAAGAAGAAACCCAAAATGCCTCCCCTGTTTTCCCCCCTGTTTCTTCTCCTCCTGTACTCAAACAAACCGCCCTAAGAAAATCAACCAAGCCGCCTTAGCTCCTCTGCCTTCTCCATCTCAACCCATCATAAACCATCCAAACCCATCACAGCCCAACCCTCCTCCTTCCTCGCCGGCCTCCTCTCTCTCTCTCCTCCAATCCGAGCCGAACTCCATTAACCACTCTCCTTCCTCTGCTTTTTCATTTGGTCCTTATTCAATCGGGCCGTTTGCGCATGAAACACAGCTCGTTTCGCCGCCGGTTTTCTCGACCGAGCCCTCAACGGCTCCTTTTACTCCCCCGCCTGAATCGGTCCAGTTGATTTTGACTAGCCCTAATTCGCCTGAGGTTCCGTTCGCTCGGTTTTTGACACGGCTCGACCCGAATGGGGGAAATCAAATCTCGCCGAAGTCGGTTTGTTCTAGTAATGATAATTCTTCGCCGTGTGGAAAAGGGTTGGATCTGAATTTGAATTTGAACTTTCCGATTAGGGAAAGTCCGAGATTAATTGGGGTTGAGGGGTTTTCTGCACGGAAATCGATGCCGTTTCATGCCAGGAAGGACGGGTCGTTGTTGGACGGAAGAATAAGCGCAAAAGAGTTTGAAATTGAGTGCGATGAGTTGGAGAGGAGAGAAGCAGAGCAGAATGGAGATGTGAAGGAAAAGTTAGAGGTGGACCAATCTGAGCCGTCCGTTTTTAAGTTCGACAATTCGGAGGGAAATAATAGTAATGGTAAAAATGAGGTGACGAAAAATTGGCCGTTTTTTCCTTTGGAAACTAATGAAAAATAATGGGTTTTTGTGGAAGTTTATGGATTTTGTAAATAGTTTTGATGAGGGTTTAGGTTTTATTAGGGTGAGATATATTGATCATGATATAGTCGTGTGGTATAGCCGTATAGGATAGAATGTTTATGGATGGTAAATGGAAGAGGGGTTTTTTTTGATGATTTTTTGAAGACATTTTGTAATATTGCATTTTGGCCCCCTCTTTAGAAACTTTTTTCTTACACAATGTTGTATAATATATGTATAATATTTGTTATTAGATTGAATAGTTCTTTGTCAAAAACTAACTATTTGTCAAAAAAAAAATTTGTTAAAAATTAACTCAATAAAGGAGTAAATACAAATTATAGTAAAATCTATTTTCGGATATTGATAAAGAATAAAATGCATTTATAAATTGAAATAATGAAATTCTTTATTACAAATAATATATTCTAATAGAAAATAAGTTGTAAAATGAAACGTTTTACCCGGATCGCGTGAACGCTGTCCTAAGACATTATTCCGTCCAATGTGAGAACTTTTGCGGAATACCCCAAGATAATCCAGAGGTATCATTCTTTAGAGCACGATCATGAGAATGACTGATAATAGTCTCTTCAACACCCAACTCGTAGTTTATAAAATATATATATAATAATATAATATTGATATGATGTAGGGGATCATTGAGAATATGTTCATATATATCACTTAGGTGTATAATCTCTTTTCTCTCTGTCTCTCTGAATTCTCATCTAAGACCAGTCATCTATTTATATCACATAGGTTACTTGACCAAGAGGTTAATCCTATTTAATGTGTAATCTGTAGTAACTGTCATTAATACAATTTGGCAGGTAAATAACATACGAAAGGTTCTAAATACTAGCTTGACCATGAAGAAATAAATTTATTAATTATTATTCAATTTTGAGTTTTCTATTTTTGTCCCAACAAAAGGTTTATGTAACTTAGTGGAATGAAGTGCTAGTTTCTACTTTGTAAAAATGAATGAAGGCTAATAAATTGTTTAGGAGTGAGTATATGTGATTTAAACTCATAACTTTAGTATATTATAACTTTTATGTTGTATAAATTATGAATTCTAAAAAAAGAAAAGTGAGCCAACAATGTATTTGGCCCATTTTGATTCATTTTGTTCGATATTAGGCCGAATGAGCCCGCTTAAATATGAATTGTGGAGTGATTTATTTAATTAACTAGTTATGGTAAAACATTTCATCGCCAAATATCCTCACGCTGGGGTGGAGCTTAATAGAGACTGGAAGAAGTTATGATCCCCCAAATTTTTTGAAATTTATTATATATTTATAGAATTTTAGTATATTATATTATCACGTAATAGTAAAACCCACTGTATTGCCTCCTCTCCATCCTAATTTTATTTTTCACTAATATTAGAGAGCATGAAAGGATATTTTTTTTGGCCCCCTCATGATTTCGGGTCAAGCTCCGTTACTGTCTGCAAGACCGAAAAAATATATAATACTAAGGCTATGTTTGGATGTGCAAGGAATTATCAGGTTAAGGATAGGTCAGGCAAAAAATTGGAAAAAATTAAAATGGCATGATTGGATGGTTAGTCAGAGAATATAAGGATTTTTTAGGTTGGCAAATATCAGGAAATTTCATATGTAAAGTTCACCGAAATGAAAACTCACCAAATTGGTCTGTTTTTCTCAGGATTTTTTATGTTTGTCCGTACTGTCATGATTACCTTTACTCTCCTCTCTTTCTCTCTCCTGACTTTCACTCCTGATCTCTCTCTTTCCTACATGGTATCTTTGTATTATTAGAATAGTGTTTTTTTGTGATAACTTTGTATTAGAATAAGAAATTAATAATTAATTTATGTCTAATGTGATCAAATTTGAAATATTTAGGTCTAAGATTTGTGTTTAATATTTTGTCAATATTTATCATTATTTGTTTAATATTTTGATCTAGTATTATAATTTTTTCAATATTAGTATACATATCTAATATAATATTATATGTATTTGAATATTAATTTAATTTGTTATTGTTCTTTTAAAATAAAAACTTAAAAATGATTAATAATTTTGAGTTTCATATCACTTTGTTGCCTAAATAAATATCATGAATTAAGCACAAGTTAAACATTTACATTTTCATAATACAAATGCAAAATTACACATAAAGAATTATGTTTCCTTAGATATTTCTTAAATGCATCCAAACAATCAAATATTATTTTCCCTAAAAGTTCCTTATCTTCTAGGATTAGAATTTTGCAAATCTTAGTCCCTAGAAATATCCTAATCCTATCCTAGAAAATTTTACACATCCAAAAGCCTAAATGGGTCAACACCTGGATGTTGATTTTATTGTTAATATTAATTGTCAAAGTAATTGATATTTTTTATGGGTCAATGAGTCGAAATAGGAGTGCCCAACCAGCTGCCATTATCCAAGATTACAAATATTGTTACATAAATCATTTTGGGTGGTTTTATTTATTTATTTTTTGAATAAAATGAGGCGGGTTTATCCCGCACTCATTGGATCGCTAAATCATTTAATTAATATAACGTTTTACAAGCATAGAGCGAGAAATACATAACCCAAAAAAAAAAATCTTCTTGATGTCAGTTGTTGAGTGGCAACAGAATATCAAGTGGGATCAAAAGACTAGTAAAAGCTAACCCAAATTCCCCCTCCCCCTCCTTACTATTATGGTTTGATATTCTCCCAGATGTAGAGTTCGGCATTTATCACCCAACAGATCTCATATGATGTTCTTAATAAGTCAGAGCAGATTTGTTTACATCTTTCCTTCCAAAACTGAAATAGTATGAAGCAGACGTCTATCGGGAGTTGCCCACTTACTTTAAGCATTCTTAACGCGTCAGCTCCGTGTGTTCTTCCATTTGCCGCCCAACTCGCCCATGTCTCTTGAGAGTAGTGGCATGATATCAGGATATGAGCCGTATTTTTTCTTTCCTGTCGGCATAACATGCAGATAGATGGTAACACCCATCCTTTTCTTTGCAGGAAATCGTATGTCGGGAGGATAACTCTCGCAACCTTCCATAAGAAGCATCTTATTTTGGGTGGTTTTATTTTTTAGAGCATATTTTTCATCGAAGCAGCAATTAACATAGTAACTAAAATATACAAAATACATCTGTTTCTAATCTAACTATTTAGCACAAATCCATATGTTATGATCTGATTATACCATGCACAACCATTTTACAATCATTTTACTCAAAACATCAAATAGAACTTGTAGTAACCAAATACATTTTACTCAACCTAAAAGAACAAAAGATAAACTCTCAAGTCACAAAAAAAAAAAAACTACTTCAACAACATTTTTACCTTTTTTATGAAAAAAGAACATTCTTGCCTTACCTACTAAATTTATTACTAAACTAAGATTTATTTTCCTTTTATAGATAATAGAGTAAAGATTTGCCAAAGGTTTTGAGTTGCCTTGCAGGAGAGAGAAGTAAGCAAATACATCCCCCTCTTTTCTTGAATTGCCAAAGCTTCTGAATTGCCCTGCTAGAGACAAACAAACACGCGAGCTAGAGAGAGAGAGAAAAAACCTCTCTTTATCTCTCTACAGAAAGTCCGGTACCACCCGCCACTTCTCTTTCTTCCTCTCGCCGTACCGGTAGAAATTCACCAGTAGAGAGAGAAAACAACCCGGTGCCAACATCTTTTTGTACCACTCAAAAATGAAAATATGAGTTACTATCAAAAGGTCTGTTCAAACTTTTTAATGGTAATGAGAGAAATAAAGGAGAAGTGTGACTTGAAGTAAGAACGGGGAGTTGCAAATGTTTTTATAGCCACATAAAGGGGGAAGAAGAAAATGTATAAAGGGCTTTTTTGCTAATAATATTGTTAGAAATGTTAAGTAGAATCCGTACAGAATCCATAGTATATGAAAAAGAATATGCCTGTTCTTTTAACAAAAATATATTCTAACATGAACAAAAGTAGATAAGAATGTTCAATTAAAAAAAATGTACGTGGTAATATGAATATGAATACATCGTATTAGTACATGCGCGTTCAAATATGTAAAATGTAATAATGTATATACTTAGTTAAGAGAAATGTGGTCATGCACCTACTTTATATACTGTTTTAATATATATAATGTTTATTAATACATATATTATATGTTGTTATCATTGTAATAATGTTTGTTATTTTCTTTTATACACTGCTTTAGTATATATATGTCATCTAGTTATACCTAATTAACTATTTTTTTTTGCATGACACTAGGCATCACGTATATGTGATATTTTAAAATGATACCATTTTAGTTTAATAAACAAATTATGATGAAATATGGGGGATAAATTGCAATAAGTAAAGAAAAATATCAGATATGAAGTTGATCGTGGCATCTTTTTAAAGGATATGCTTAAGGATATTCTATAGTACTTACAATTAAAGGGCACATTTATATGGTGTCTTTCTTTTTCTTTGTCCTTTCAACAGATGCCATAATTAGGGCATGTTTCTTTGCATTTTTTTTTTCTCTTTTTTTAGTTTTAGTCTTATTTTCATCTTTGATTTTTCTTCTAAAATTTGATTATATATATATATATATATATATATATATATATATATATATATATATATATATATAACAAGCAAGGGGTGTGGCTAAAAAACATACGTATGCACAACATACGTTTTTTTGCCACACCCAAAATACGTATTAAAAAAATAAAAATAAAAATTTCAACCGTACGGATGTAATATATATGTTATGAATATGTTGGAGATTAATTTTCACCGAAATCAGAATATTATATCATTGCCATCATATATCATCAAAAATATGCAGCACTATTTAAAACATATATCGGAATAATAGTTTGATGATACATGATGACAATGATATATTATTCTTATTCCTGTGAAAATTAATCCACAACATATTCATAACATATATATTACATCCATACGGTTGAAATTTGAATTTTTACTTTTTATAACCACTTTACGGGTATTTTAAAAAACGTATGTTCGAACATACGTATGTTTTTTAGCATCTCCCACAAGCAAGAATCTAAACAAGTTGTATAATATGTTTTGAAGTTTTATTTATATAAATAGGATATTAGGTCTCTCTGTAGACTAATACTAATTAAATAATAATTTTTTAACAAAGTTCTTTCGATTTTTTTTAACAAAGTGTATTTTTTTTTCTTTCTAAAATCAACAAATTTTAGGAGTATTCTACATCATTTAGAATTCATGTTATGATTTTGGGTATTCTTTTTCCATATCACAGCAAAAAACTATCAAAATTTATTATGTAATTCTAATAAACTCCGAGCACAAGACAAGTAAAATTTGTATTAAATTTCATAAAAAAAGAGAACCTTATACTTTGGCCACAAAATACAAAACTCGCTATCTTATAAAAAAACACAAGGGCAAAATTGTAAAATTGTGAATTTAATTATTGCGAAGGGAAAAAGGGGAGCCAGCTGGCGCCATGAGACCAAGATGCCGCATTATTTTTATTCTTCTTATTCTTTTTATCGGCTTTTCACTCACTGTCAAATCCTATAAAATAAATAAAAAAAATAATAAAGAAACAAATAAATAGATTAAAAAAACAATAGCATATTAATATGGTACCAAGACCAAGTGAAAATAATAAATTAAACGGTCATTATTAGCATAAAGTTATGCGAAAAAAGTAAAAAAAAAAAAGGGGAATTAATTTAAACTTACATCAAAATGAAGTTTAATTTTTCTTTTCCTTTTTCCGGTTGACTTTTCTTCAACTGTATTTTCACTTGGATTTCTACTCTCCGTATCTTGAGATGCTGAAATTTCACATTCACAAAAAAAAATAAAGTTTCACACTAATTTTGTATTTTGGTTTGTTTAAAATTATAAATTAAATAATAATAGACCCCAATATAATTAAAAAAGACTTCAATATAATTTCATATGTGCCAGTACAAAATATCACATATATAATTATAAACCCTATAAAATAGAAAATAAACTGCACTTATAAGAGAATTACGATGGGAGTATAAATATTTTCCATATTTTATAGTGATATACATGATACACCTTTTAATACGAGAATTTCTTTTTTAGGGAAAAATAATAAATTAATATAATTGTTAAATAAAATAATTCACTCACATGTGGATTTTGAGGGAGAAATCTCAGTAGAGGAACTTAAGTGCTTTTGCAATGCCTAATAAGTATTACAAATAAGAAAATCCAATTATTATCATACAAATAATCCTATTAAAAAAGGTACAAATGTTAGGCACTAATAAATTATTATCACATTTATCAAAAAAAAATAAAAAAATTTATCACCTGCTCTAAAGCATCTTGAAAAAATACCGAAGGATTTTTGCATCTTTCTTCATAAAACTAAAAGAAAAAATTTAAAAATAAATTCATAAATACACATATAAATCAAATTAATTGATATTTAATAAACTAATAAATGATATAAAAAAACTAATAAATTACTTACAACATGAAATGCTGAAATTTCTCTGACTGGATCGAGCCACGCGCTGAAAATTAATAAACAGAAATAATTTAACACTAAGATTATTTTTGGAAATTAAATTTAAAAAATATTAAAAAAATATTACAGTGCATTATTGCCAAAAAATTTCACCAAATTTCGACCGATTGAATAACTTCCTGTGCATTTCAAAAGACTTGTCGCGTCCAAAATCTGAAATAAAATATTATTTTAATTATCAAATAACCAAAATAAATATTAAAAAATAATATTAAAATAAATATTATTTGGTCCATGCATTATACCCTCGCATTTTATTTCAATTTTTCTTTTTTGGTTGACAAACTTCAAATATACCCTTCCAAAAACTCAAAATATCAAATTTACCCTCAAAATATAACAAATTAAAAAATTCAGGCCTAACAATACAAAAATAAAATATATCAAATTAATACCTCAGCTGGCCACCACTCATTATTAGCCTTTTTAGCCCAAACGAGATTTCCTGGCGATAACAAAGAATCGTTCTTGCATTGTACCAAAATAGAATTTTTCGAAAATGAGGGACCTGCGTGTAAATTTGTCTCTATTCTTTCCCTGCATTTAACGTCAATAAAATTAGTGAACTTTTGTATTTTTTTGGTTTTTTTTGTTGTGTAATGATTAATTAGGGTTAATTTAGATAAATAACCCTTCGAAATTGAGTTTATTTCGTAAAGTGGGAAAAACATATCATACGCTTAATCAATTTTGTTATTGTTTCTTTTTTCTTGGCCTTTTTGTTGTTGTATAATTGCTTAATTATGGTCAATTGAATTAAATAACTTTTCAAAATTAAGTTTATATTGTAAAGAGGAAAATATATCGTACATTGGTTTGTGAAAGAAGCCATTTTTTGTGTGTTTGGCAGATTTTAATTGAACCGACTTTTTTGCTGTTTGGTCCCCATGAAAATTAAAATTACACGATTTATCCTTATAATCCTTGGTTTTGTACCCATCTGAAAAAAAGAAACAAAAAGAAAAAATATCAGAGGTATTTCATTTTTTCAGAGTGATTAAATGAAGGCTTTTAATTTGGAATTATACTTGAAGAACTGATGGATATTTATGCATTAAATAATTCGACAAAACATAGTACTTGGGATTATTATTAAACTTCAAAATTGTATCTACATTTGAAAAATATATTCAAAATGCAGAACGAAATTACCCCAATTTGAATCAATTGATTTCCCATTTCACAGAAAGCTCAGTTTATTACTAAAACATCACACAAATCACATTTCATTAAATAACCAGACAAGAGTCAACACAACACCAATTCATTCCTCAAAAACCAATACCCAAAATCAAATTCCAACAAACCTTTACACAAACCAAGAATACCAATTAAACAAACGACCTATCATAACCACTTAATCATTAATCAAAGGACCAATTAAGACTTATTTAGGGGAAAATATTCAACATTTCAACAGATTATACCTCTGAGAGAACGACAAGACTGCCTTTGACTCCTCGGCTTCCGACATGAATTGGGTATTTCAAGCGCATCAGGCCTCGTGCTTCTTTCCTTCTTCATTGCTAGATTAGAAAAGAATGAAACTCGCGAGAGAGAAAGAAAGAGAGAGAATGAGTTTTATTTTTGGTTGCGAAATTGAGAGCTTTTTTTTTTTTTTTTTTTTGGTGTGCTGGGGTTTAAAGAAGGAATTTATAACGGTTTAAAGACGCCGTTAATAATATTAAGAGAAAAGTTCATTTTTGCTCCCCCCCTCAACAATTGAACTAGCTCAATTTTGGTCCCTCAACTTTCTATTGGTCCAATTTTAGTACCTCAATTATTCAATAAATGCATTTTTTTGTCCTTCTATCTGTTAAGTACTTATGTGTCCGTTAAATTTGACACGTAAGTAATGAGATGACATTAGTAACGTGACAAATGTTTGAAAAAAATAAATAATTCATTAATTCCACTCTTTTCTTAAAACATTATTTTATTAAAAAATATATATTTTTTATGCATGTTTATTTGTTAAATAAAAGTTAACACATTATTGTGTATGTGTTAAGAATATATGCCACGTCATTGCTTACGTGTCATATTTAACGGATATTTAAGCACTTAACGGATGAAAGGACCAAGAACTCACATATTAAATAGTTGAGGGACTAAAATTGCACCATAAAAAAGTTAATGGACCAAAAATGAGCTAATTCAATAGTTGAGAGGGTAAAATTGGACTTTTCTCTAATATTAAGGGAAATTGAAAATCACACCGGGGTACTGTAGCGACCCTATAGCGACGAATTGAAATTATATACTGTTTTCTCGCGTTTCTATATACGCTATATACTGTTTTCATTTTTTTTTTAAATATATATTGTTTACCGAATGAATTTTTATATACGGTTTGTTTTCAGTTTATATGTTTGTATATACTATTTTCATTTTTTTTAAAATATATATTGTTCTATAGAATGAATTTTTATATACTGCTTGTTTTCAGTTCATATGTTTGTATATACTGTTTTCAGTTTTTATATACCGTCGTTACAGGGTCGCTACAGTATCGTCGCGCAATATCATCTCCCTATTAATAATGCTAGGGAGCATGATAGGAAATCCCGACGACATCCCGACTTGATTTATTGTGCAAATATTACAGCTCTAATAAATGTATTCATCATTACTTAGTTTTTTTCAATTAGGTATAATATTTGTACAACAAGCTATGTCGGGATATCGTCAGGATTTTCCGTCATGCTCCCTAGCATTATTGTAATAAGGGATAATTTCATATATGCCATTACAAAAACTCAAAATATCATATTTGCCATATAAAAACTTAAATATCATTTTGCCATTGTAAAAACTTAAAAATATCATATATGCCATTATAAAATCTTAAATATCATATTTGCCATTACAAAAACTTAATATATCATATTTGCCATCAAATTTACTCAAAACTTAAAATCATCCATTTTTTCCGTTAAAATTAACGGTCCAATCTTATAATTACCATTATACCCCTAAATTTAGTTAATGAATTAGATTTCATATTAAAAATTCATTTGATGACCCCTCTCTCTCTCTCTCTCTCTCTCTCTCCATGATTGAAATTCATATATAAACAAAAATAATCTTCACTTCAATTTGTTAGTCAAAATAATTTAACACGAGAGAAAAAATTATTCAAAAAAAATAATCAATTCATTTCTCTCATATCAAATTCTTTTGACTTCAAATTAAAAGAAGGAATTTTTTTGCTTATATATGAATCTAAATCACGAAGAGAGAAAGAGAAAGAGAGGAGAGAAAGAGAGGGAGATATTTAATATGAATCTAATTCATGAAATGAATTTAGGGATATAATGATAATTATAAGACTGGACCGTTAATTTTAACGGAAAAAATAGATGGCGTTAAGTTTTGAGTAAATTTAATGGCAAATTTGATATATTAAGTTTTTGTAATGGCAAATATGATATTTTAGATTTTGTAATCGCATATATGATATTTTTAAGTTTTTATGATGGCTAATATGATATTTAAGTTTTTATAATGGCAAATATGATATTTCGAGTTTTTGTAGTGACATATATGAAATTATCCCTTGTAATAATATATGCAATCTTTCTCTCCATATTAATTTGTTACCGTTAACTAATTAGATGATAACGCAGCATACATGTGTTTGTCTCCATAACTTTGAGACTAGTAATTTAGTACACATTTATTTATTTTGTTCTTTTTGAAGCAAAAGTTCACATTTATTTTATTTCTCCTTATCATATTGAGATAAAAAAAAAATTCTTTAAATCTTCTATCTCTTAGCACATATGCTTACATACAACAACAAGATAAATCATAAATATCTTAATCTCTTGTGATTACTTAAATATGTATGTTTTAAACATTTAGAAATCAACCACAATGAATCTATCATAAATTTTGATTCTATATATGATCATTACTCTAATCTTAGAAAACTAGAAGAATTCACATTCACACCCTCAGTAATCGATTCAAATTCATCGAAATTGTTCTTCTTCTTGTGTTGGTCGCAAGGATTGAGCCATTCTTTTCGGACAGGTGGGGCCACCCAATCGGCTCCGTTGATGTACGAGATGTCCATGAAAGCAGCCGCCTGACATTTGTCGAGATGTTTTGTGTACGGAACTCTCTGAGAGATACTGGCGCCTGGACCCATGCATTCATATTCCGCAAAGAATACCGTTCTGCGCGAAAAGTCGTATCATTTTTGTTATGCTCCAAAATTTGGTTAGATTGTAATGTTACATTGGGTATTTAATAGAGAGTTAAATTGTTTAGATAGCTTTTGAACAAGGGTGATGTTATTCTGAGGGCTAGGTTTGCTAGATTAATCAGGGTAATCTTTTAATTTTTGATATTCTTGACAAATTTGTCCCTCACAATAAACTAGGGTTTAAGACAAATTTAATGAGGGTAATTTGCAAAAATATAAAAGATTAAAAGGTTGACCTCCACACAACAAAACCTAGCCCTAAAAATATAGGTAACAAAATGTATGAAGTTTAGTAATTAAGAAAGAATTAGCAGAGAGGATCAACCACAGACTGGTCTCTGGTGGGGTCATTCCAGTCGTTCCATCCTTCTGGCGTGACAATCGACGAAAAATAAGTTCGAGAGAAAACCACGGTAGAATACGGCCCCCAAGCCCGGCCTAGCCAGACTTTGCCAGTTCCTCCAATGCTGCAATTGACAAATGAGAAGCCTGATTTCTCTGCTGAGGATTGTCTTCCGTGCGCTGTTATGCAGCCAGTGATCGGCCCGTTTCCGCTCCATACTTGGTTCGCGACAGAACTGATTGTACAATCCTGTAACAAACCAAATTTGATATATATTAATACGTAAAAAAAATAAAATTTAACAACTACTATTTTAGACAAAATAATGAATAGTACATATATTAAATAGACAATATATATCTATAATAGAATAGCATATAAATGTAATAAAACAATATATAATTATTGTAAAACTATATGCACAAATATACATAACAAAGCAGTATATAACTATAATGAAATAATAAAATGCAAAGAAAATAGCAATAATAATAACATATTAAACTACAATATTGCATATATATATATATATATATATATATACATACATACATACATACATACATACATACATACATATATATATATAAATATATATATATATATATATACATATATATATATATATATATATATATATATATATATATATATATATATATATATATATATAAATACATATACATATACATATACATACATACATACATACATACATACATACATACATACATATATATATATATATATATATATATATATATATATATATATATATATAGTTTATCAAAATTATTGTATACACCAATTAGATATAGACAGTTGAGAGTTTTATGTTTGAGTTTGTCCATGCTTTGTCGTATTATTGTGATTTGCTAGTTGGTCCAGGTCTAAGTAAGTTTTTAACCTCGTCTAGGTATGTTTAGTGTGACCATGACATTGTACCTTCAATCATGCAAATTGTGTTAGTATCATGCTATTACTATTCTTCTTCTGCATATACAAAAGAACTAGAGAAGTGAGCCATAACAGATGAAAATATTCTCACAATTTAGGATTGGAAGGACATAGGACTATGAAATGCTAGATGTAGATGATATTAGAGCATGTTTTAATTTATGTGATGAGAAATTAGAGAAAATCAAGGCAATTTTTCAGATAGTTGGGAGCTAAGTATGTTGTGTTGTTGCCACATTACCGGAAGATTTGAAAATTTACTGATTTGGGTGGGGAAAAATGGAATAGTTATGTGGATATCATTTAGCAACGTATAGGTGAATTCTGTTTTCTTATCAAGATTTTATATCCATATTATGTAAGAGGTTTAACACGGAACTAGGTGAATAGTGTGATTACACAAGCAATACCCAAATTAGATCCGTAGACCAGAGTAGGCGATAGTATTTAATAAGTAAGATTTATTCATTCGCCTGTCGAATTACTATGAAACTAATGAATCAAGAAGATGTTCTCACATGATTTTAAATTTGGGTGTAATTTACTTAAAATTTGTTTTCTTATGGAAACAATAGTGTTATTGGAGTTTTTGTGGACCTACAAGATATTATTTTTTTACTTTTTCTACTCTTTTCCATTGTTCAAAAGTTTGCAGAATATGTTATCCTTCATTTTTTTTTTGTACGAGACACAAGATATTTTGTTTGCTTAATTATAATCGTACTAAAAAAGTTTATCCCACAAACATTAACCTGACACAACGAGATAAATTTAGATTTATATATCTTACTTTTATATGTCGATGCAGAATTATGAATAGATAATAATTGAAGATAAGCAAACACTCACATTTTATCATTTTTTTTCTTGCCTTGAATTGCGATAACAACTACTAAAATACTACTTGCCTATGGGAAATGGGAAATGGGAAATCACGACGGGTTGCTGTAATGACCCTGTAGCGACGGATTGAAATTATATACCGTTTTCTCGTGTTTCTATATACGTTATATATTGTTTTTATTTTTTTAAATATATACTGTTTACCGAATGAATTTTTATATACTGTTTATTTTCAGTTTATATGTTTTATATACTGTTTTTATTTTTTAAAATATATACTGTTTTACCGAGTAAACCACGGATGTAAAGCGGCTGAAGTGGCTTAATATGAGAGAATTGCATTTTACATACTTCATAACTTCTAAGAGCATAACACAGGGAACTTTTGAACTTCAGTCAATTAAGCTATTTTTCCAACAAATGCCATAGGCATTTTATTCTAAAAGAAAGAGCTCCCGGAGTTCCAATTTCATGATATTGAACACACTAGAGAGGAATACAGAAAATAAGAAAATCAAAACCAAGCAAACTTGAAACAAACAAGCCATAAACAAAAGGTTAATTCAATAGTTTGTTAAAAAGATCTTTGTATATATCATTTGGGGGAGCAGAATTTTGAAGGCTGGAGAATTTTGCATAATCCAGGGACAGGACAAGTGTTCAATGATTTAATCCATGTAGGAAATCTTAGAATCCCTTCTTAAAATAAATGATCATGTGTTCAATGATATATATTGTAGAAAAGCGCACCTCGTAAAGAGACAGGCCGTTGCCCCAGATGAAATCGATGGATCCTTCAATCAAGCATTCCCGGAAGAAATGGCGGCCCTTTTCGTCCAACAAAGTATCTTGTGCACCGTAAAATCCACATCCATAAAATGCCGCCTGATCGGCGGCAATTCTCAGTGCCACCGCCTGTCCCCCTTCGTCTCCTGGAGATGCTGGAGGCGCCGTATTCTGTCCATGTTATGTATTAAATATTAATTGGTTGAAATTATGAAAATAATGTTCATGTATTAGTTTGGTTGAATTAATCAGATGTGAATCAAATAATCATCCGTTCAAATTGAATTGAAATCAAATGATAGAAGTGTAAGAGTTTTTTTCATTCAATAAAAAAACTAGTTCTTTTCATTCAATAAAAAAACTAGAGACATGTACAGAAAATATTGTTTCACATATCCAATTTAACAAATGAAGCCAAACCACTAAACTAAATCAAGTCTGTATCATCATTAATATTTTTCTTTAGCAATAAACAAATTTAATTTCTCAACACATAAAAAATTAATGTGAAATTAATCACATTCTATCTGGGAGAGAAAACTAGCCTGAAAACTGATGTTGTAAGCTCTGAAATTGAAAGCAAGGATTGAAAAGGTGGCACTTGATGCTGTGCCTCCACTTGAATTGGCAGTTGAGTTCCATACAATTGATGTCTCTAGATTTCCTTTGCCTTGTATTGTAATGTTGCTTTTGTTAGGATTGATCACCACCTTTTCCCTGTCACATTAATTCACATGTATTTCACCCTCATTAATGAAAAAAATATAGTAGGATACACCCTTGAAAGAAGTATATAAATGGAAAAATGGTTGAAAAATGATACTTCCATATCATAACACTAAATCAAATATTTATGAAAACAAATATACATGAAAAATAATACATGCAAAAAATCATATTTCATGCGAATTTATCATTTTCCTAACAACATACACATATTAAAAATTAGCATAATCTTTATATTAATTTACCTATAAACTCCTGAATCAACAAGGATGGTAACTCGACTCTGGCTAAAATCTGGCACGAAATCTACGGACTTTTGCACGCTACTGAAATTCGCGCAACCATGAAGATCAACGGTCAAGATTAAACCCCCGTTTTGCCTTGATTGCATCATAGCCACCCATTTCGCCATGTCATTACACTTTTGTCTTTTCGGTCGGTGATGACGACCCATGTCACGTACAAGTACATTACCAGTTATATCGGTACCGGTACAAACGGTTAAAAGGGAAATGTTGTGATAGGAAATGAGGATGGAAATTAGGGAAATAATGAGGGTTGAGATCCAAAGGAAGATCTTGTTATTTTTTATCATGGTGGAGAGTTTAGTTATGTAACTTGTTGAGATATAAAAGTGAGAGAAAGAGAGTGGATGTAGTTTATTATTTGTAGGGGACAAATGGGATGTGAAAGAGTGATTTACAAGAAAACCAAGAAATGGAGGCATGATGACAATTTAATGTAAATCTTTTAAGATTCTAAACTTGATGTGGTCAATATTTTGTGTGGTCTCACTGAATTCTTCAGTGCTACTAATGCATTCTTTTGTAACTATTGAGATCAATAATTAAGTAGTACATAGATATGGTCATTTAGTTTGGTTTATATTTTGAGGTAACTGAAATGTCATGTAATTTTGATAAATTTGATTCGATTGTTTGGTTTATTCCGTCCGATTTAATTAAAAAAGTTGTTACTTGATTTTTTATGTTAGATTTGTTTTCATTCTTGACAAATTGCACAAACAAGCAAACCGACCGATTTTTTTATTAACCATAATTGATATTTAAATTCAAAAATATAATTTCAGTTATAAATAATTTTTAATTTTGAACATATATATTATTCTCTTCAGTTTAACCAAATTATAATTCGATTTATTCATCTCGGTTTGCTATTCGGTTCATGAATCCATCTAACCGAATATACCTAGTTACATAAACTAAAATTGTGAGTTGCCACATATTGTGTATCTCATTTCATGGATCACACTGGTTGTATAAGAATCTAGAAACAGAGGATCAGAGTAAGTGAGATATGGTGGAAGTGTGGAACTGAAAAGGTGTTTGGATAGAATGAAAGATTGGAGATCTGAGAAATATGCATGTTTGTGTTTGCTTGAATTGGAAGCTGAGAAATTTGACAAAAACAGAATCCTTTTCTTTCTTCAAGCAATGGCATTAAACAGAGAGAAAGTCAAGCTGCAATTTTTCCTTTTCTTTCACTTGGGCGGTGGTGAGTGGAGAAGAAAGAGATGATCATATAAGCTATTCAAATAAATCATAGTATGTTGTTGAACAGATGATTGTTGATATAGTATTTAGGATATGATATCAATTTTCAACAAAATTAGAATAACCAATTATGAACTAGTTGAACTCTCTAGAGTCCTAGACATATTTTATAACTATAATATCATTTGTTATAATTTATTTTAATTATTATTTAATTTTAGAAATTAAATGTAATTAAATATAAATATATTTTATAATAAACAAGACATAGATTTCATTAAAATAAATTAATAACAAAATTATATATAATGAAATAATAATTATATTTAAATAACAATTTTTTTTAACAATAATAGTTTTGATTTTGTTTTTCTAATTTTATTTTATTTTTTGATGTTCAATCCACTGGGTTGGGAGACTTTGTTAAATATGTGCTATATTGTGTTTGTCGGGAATTGAACCCGTGACCTCTTGCTACACATGCAAATATTTTAACCAACCAGGCTATAAGTCATTTACGTTTTTCTAATTTTATGTCTTTTTCGATGTATTAAAATAAAATTATAATTTAATCAAAATAAAAAGTGTCATATCTTTTGCTATATAATATAATATATTTTATTTATTAAATAATATAAAATTATTAAAGAATTATAATTAGCTTGTTATACTAGAGTATCAATGGCATATTGGTCATTTCGTATTTAATACATTATAAATAAATCACGCTCCGCAAATGAATATTACCGGATATGATTACCAATACAACTTCTTTTCAATTATTATAATAGTCAAACTGTTATAAAGTATATCAAGATTATAATGAAATTAAAAAAAGACCAAAAAATTAATATGAATATAGATAATATTTGCATTCATATATGTATCCATCCGACAAAAATATCAAATATTTAATCAATATCCAAATGTAAAGAGAAATATCGAAAATTCGAATAATATCTCTATAATAAACTATCTATCCATAATCATGACTCAACTCCATTATTATTTCCGTATTTGAATAAAAATATCCTAACCCATATACGTATCTGACATTATGCAATAATCTAATTTTATTTATGACCCCCCCCCCCCCCCTCCCCCTAAAAAAAAGATTTTGAAAGTGTAATATATATTAGTAGTGTTTTACTGAATTTTATTTTGAAATACATATATTTTTATGTATTTGACTCCTCCACAATTTTTGCTAAGTATTAATCAATAGGAAAAATTCTTTTTGTCCCCCCTTCCCCCCAGATAATACCGTCAAGCTCCGTTCCTGTCTATCATCATATTTCCCTTTTTGAAGCGTTATACCTGATATTTCATATTTTACAAGGGATCAACATCAAAATTCTACCTTAAAATATCATAAATCACGAATGACGTGTCACACCATGTGTATACTATATTTCCTCTTCTTTAACCAATTTGCGTGGACCCGGTGCACGGAACTCCATTCCATTTCCTGATTTTTCTTTAGGGTTTTAAGAAGCAGCTGAACGCGAAAGAGGATTTTCTTCTCCCGATCCGATTTCGCCTCCGAATTGATAATTCGAAAGGTTAGCGTCGATTGTTTCTCGAATTAGGGCGTGTTAATCTGATTTGGAGGTTTAATTTGGAAATTATAGTTTGTTTAGTTGTAGTGGGGATTAGTAACTGGATTTTGGGGTTTTATTTTGTGAGTTTAGCTGTTTTTTAGATGGTATAGTGTATTTATACATTGTTAAATGTTTTTTTTTTGGGTTTTTAATTTAGTAAAAATTAACCAAATAGAGGCTTTAGTTGTAAGGTTTTTATACAAACAATTTTCTGCTGTGATTTGAGTTCTTCTTCTGTTCATTTATGGTCTTGTAAATATATCTAGTTTAAATTTAAAGGGAATTTTGCGTAATTTTGAAGTAAATAGGGGTAAATTTTGCATTTTTTTGGGTCAATTATAAATGTATATATATTTTTTTATTTTGTACAGATTTTCTAAGGAATCTAGCAACATGTCTTGGTGTACTATTGAATCTGATCCTGGTAAGAATTATCAGATTTTAATTTCAAATGTTAAAAGATGATTTATTAAATATCGATTTACAATATATTGCCCCTGTTAGTTCCTTGTATTTTCCATTAAATGTTAAATATTATTTTTTTGCATTTTAGGTGTTTTTACTGAACTGATTCAACAGATGCAAGTAAAGGGAGTTCAAGTAAGTTTATTATACTTCTTTTTTTACTAGCTTAAACTTTATTTCCGATTTATATTATTTTCGGTGTAAATTCACAATTTTAGAAGGTTAATTTCGTCATATTTTACTATTGTAACACAATATTTTTCTTAATTTGTTAGGTGGAAGAACTTTACTCACTTGATCTTGATTCACTCAACGATCTGAGGTGCTTCAAACCCCAAAAATACCCTAAATAATAACCAATTAAAATTTCTAATTACAAAAAAAATATATTTTTACAGGCCAGTATATGGTTTAATATTCCTTTTCAAATGGCGGCCTGGGGAAAAAGACGAAAGAACCGTAATTAAAGAACCCGTCCCAAATCTCTTCTTTGCCAGCCAGGTATCTTTATTTTCTAAACTTTCAACTTGCGTTTATTTCTCAACAATTGTCACGATATTTCTAAACCCTAAACCCTACATTACGTCATACTTTATTTCACCATCGGTCGCAAAAACCTCGTCAATCCACCCTAAATCTCACAAACTCAAAGTCCGCTCGCCCCGATCAAACCCTAAACTACAAACTTATATCAATTCCCCAAACCCTAATTTCAATTCCCGAACACTAATTTCGCTTCATGAACCCTACTTTCAATTCCCCAAACTCTAATTTCAATCTCTCTTTATGAACCCTAATTTCAATTCCCCAAACCCTAATTTCAATCTCTCTTCATGAACCCTAATTACCCTAATTTCAATTTCTCTTCATGAACCCTAATTTCAATTTCTCTTCATGAACCCTAATTTCAATTCCCCAAACCCTAATTTCTCGTTCCAAACCCCACTCACCCCCCAAACCCTAATTTCAATTTCTCTTTATGAACCCTAATTTCTCGTTCCCCAAACCCTACTCAACCCCCCCAAACCCTCTCTCTCTCTCTCTCTCTCTCTCTCTCTCTCTCTCTCTCTACAAATTGTTTCCTACTTTCATCTCAATTCCCCAAACCCTAACCCCCCCCCCCCAAACCCTAATTTTCCCAGGTGATCAACAACGCGTGCGCGACGCAAGCCATCCTCTCGATCCTGCTCAACTCCCCGTCCATCGACGTCGGCCCCGAACTAACGATGTTAAAAGACTTCACCCGCAACTTCCCTCCGGAGCTCAAGGGCCTCGCCATCAACAACTCGGAAGCCATCCGCACCGCTCATAATTCCTTCGCCCGCCCTGAGCCGTTCGTTTCTGACGAGCAGCACAAGGCAGATAAGGACGATGATGTGTATCACTTTATAAGTTATATTCCTGTTGATGGGGTGCTTTATGAGCTGGACGGGTTGAAGGAAGGGCCTGTGAACCTAGGTCCTTGTACAGGTAAAAATCTGAAAATTAAAAAAAAAAAAAAAATTTTAATTTTTTAATTATTTATTGTTTTTATTATTTTTAATCTATATACTTGTACAAGGACCTAGATAAACAGGCCCTTCTTTTAGCCCGTCCAGCTCGTCCAGCAGCACACCATCAACCGGCAAGTAACTAATAAAATGGGAAATATTACAAAAAAGCCCTTGCATCGTCATCGTCCTTATCCGTGCTGAAGGGCTTCCCGCCCGAACTCAAGGGCCTCGCGATAAACAACAGTGAGGCCATCCGGACCGCTCATAATAGTTTCGAGCGATCTGAGCCGTTTGTTTCTGACGAGCAGAAAGTTGCGGATAAGGATGATGACGTGTACCATTTTATTGGTTATATTCCTGTTGATGGGGTTTTGTATGAGCTCGACGGATTGAAAGAGGGGCCTGTTAATCTCGGTCCTTGTACAGTAATTTAGTTATTATTTATTATTTTAGTTATTTTTTGTAAATTTTTAATTTTTTAATTTTTTTAATTTTAATTTTTTTTATTATTTTTAATTTCCGATTTTTTTATTATATAACTTTATTTTTATTTTTAAATTTAATTTTTCTATTATTTAAAAAAAAAACTATTTTTATTTTTATACCTGTATGAGGAGTGAGATTTGTAGGCCATTCTTTCAGCCGGTCCAGCTCGTACAAGAATCCGTCAACATGCAAATAGCTAATAAATTTACAAGGTCCGAGCGATAAATAACAGTGAGGCGATCTGAGCTGTTCATAATGGCTTCGAGCGATCTGAGCCGTTCATTTTGGGGGAGGAGAGAGTTGCCGTTAAGGACGATGATGTGTATCATTTTATTAGTTACATTCCTGTGGATGGGGCTTTGTATGAGCTGGACGGGTTGAAAGAGGGGCCTGTGAATCTTATAGTTAATTTTGAATTTTATTTTATTTTATTTATTTATTTATTTATTTTTATACCATCTATAAGGACCGAGATTTACAGGCCTGCCCTTCATACTTGTTCTTTTACCAACAAATTATTTATTTATATTTATTGACCTATTTATTTATTTCACTTATTTATTATTATTATTATTATTATTTTTATTTATTCATTTATTATTTATTTCACTTGATTTATTTATTATTTATATATCTTATTTATTTAACTAACTTATTTATTTATTTATTCAGGCGGTCCAGGAGACATAGACTGGCTGCGCCAAGTCCAGCCAGTAATCCAAGCCCGCATCGACCAATACTCCCAAACCGAAATCCGCTTCAATCTCCTCGCGGTAATCAAAAACCGCCGCGAAATTTACACCCAGACCCTCAAAGATTTGCAGAAAAAGCGCGAGACTTTATTGCAGCAGGTCACCAGTCAGAACGGCGAAATAATCAATAAACAGCTGGCTGAGGTGTCGAACGAGATTGAGATGGTCACTGAGAGGATTATAATGGAGGAGGAGAAGTTTAAAAAATGGAAGGTTGAGAATGTGAGGAGGAAGCATAATTATATTCCGTTTCTGTTTAATTTTCTGAAGGTTTTGGCGGAGAAGAAGCAGCTCAAGCCGTTGATTGAGAAGGCGAAACAGAAGAGTAATAGGTGATGGATAGTTTGGTAATTTTAGGCTTGGTTTTGGAATTTTAGAGTTTGAGAAGGATTTGATGTGTTTTGTTGTGGTGTCGTGGGTTTGGTGTTTGTGGATTTAATGTATTTGGACTTTTAAGTTTGGGATATTTTTTTGTTTGTGTTTTATCAGTTTATCGGTTTGATTGATGAAATGTTTAACTGCTCCGTAATTTTTCATTCACTAGGTTTTAACTGCTCCGTAATTTTGTTTGTGTTTGGTTAGTTATTTTGTGATGATAAAACCGGTTTCGTGATGGTGATGATTCGTTTAATAATTGTAATAGAAGGTTCCTTAGAGTAGGTTTCATTTGGAAGATTCATAAAAGCCAGAAGGAGAAGCAAAGAAAATCTATGAGTTTTTTTTAACAACTGGAAAAATGTATTCATGTTTTTATTTACAGATTTGGTTCATTCTGTGTGGATTTTTAGGAGTGGACGGTTTGTAGTTTAGGAAAAAGTAATGAAGTTCCAACTAAAAGAAAGGAATTTTTTAATCTAGATACTAGTCAGAATTTTTTCTTGTCATTCCTATATATTTTAATCAGTTTTGAGTTAATTCTTAATCAAATAAACAATTAGTTATAATATTTAGAATATTTAATATATATAATTTATTAAAAAAATTATAACTAAATCTTTTGAATCATAAAGATTTATAATCCTCGTAATTTGAGATTTTAAATCTCAAACAACAAACATAAACTTTAAAAGAGATGTTCTGCATCTAGCACTGCATCTTACATTATGTATTAATACATTTTATTTTATTTTATATCATTATACCTTTTACTCTGTATCATCATACATTTTACTCTTAACCTATTAAATGTGAGGAGGAAGCATAATTACATTCCGTTTTTGTTTAATTTTTTGAAGGTTTTGGCTGAGAAGAAGCAGCTGAAGCCGTTGATACTTAGAAGGCGAAACAGAAGAGTGGGAGGTGAGGATTGGGGAGAGGGGTAGTTTGGTAATTTTAGGTTTGGATTTGTGATAGAGTATTAGGATATATTAATAGAATATTATGAAGATAATTAGAAGTTGATTATACATAAGTTCTATTTATAATACAAGTAAGTTAATCTAAGTCATTAGCTAACTAGTCGTTGGAACTATTCTAGCCTATCAGTTTGGGTTTTTTTGGAGGTTGAGATGGATTTGTAGTGTGGATTTGATGTTTGATATTTTTATGTATTTGGACTTTTAAGTTTGGGATACTTGTTGTTTGTGTTTTATCGGATTGTTGGATGAAAATTTAAATGCTCAATACACTGCTTTCGTTGTGTGTCTTGTAATAGTTTAGTATCATGATGTAGATTATTTGTTTAATGTTTCCTTAATTATCTTATTGTAGTTAAGTTTCGTGATGCGTATTATTTGATTAATATTTTCTTATAGAAGGTTCTTTAAGTTGGTACCATTTGGCTGATTCAGTACAAGCCAGTATGAAAATTAAACAAAATTATCTCGTTCTTAATCCATAATTTTTTTAAGAGCATGATAAATATATTCAATTTTTTTGTTTATACTTTTAGTTTGTTCTATGCGGATTTTAGGGGTGGATAGTTATTATTTAGGAACTAATATTTGTGTTCTAACTAAAATATTTGAAGAATTTTGGTTGTTATGTGAATCTAGATATTGATCAAAGATTCAAAATCCTTTGTCATCCCGATAAAACTTTCGAGTTTACGAGTCCATGTAAAAAAAGAATTGAGTTAATTAATCAGGCCCCATTTTGAAGTTCCCTAAAATATAACGATACTATAATAAAGATCTTAAATAAACCAACTTGTACCGCCTAGATGCTAACAAACCAATTAGTACACAAAAACTGTCCGATTATGTCCTTAAATAATCTTATTTGACACAATAAATCCAAAGAAAATATTTTATGCACTAAATAGCAACATCCTTAACTCTCCACACTTTAGCAATTAGATAAGTATATAACTACAATAAAACTGCATATTAGTATAAGAAAACATTGTATACATATAATAAAATAAAAATAGTAAGTATAAGACAACCGCATATAAATATGATTAAAATAATATATGCTTCTAATAAATGGTTTATGGTTAAGTAAAAATAGTATATATAGACCTAATAAATGGTATATGATTGTTAAGTTATATATAGTTCTAATAAAATATTACATAGTTACATAGTATGTAATAATGTGTAAAACAGTATATATAAAATATTAAACATATGTAATACTAATACATATCAAAACATGATAATAAATCTAAGTTAATATATATGATTTTCATTAAAATACTATATAACTATTAATTAGACCTTTGGACGACTCTCTCTTAAAAAAATATTAATGCTCCCTCTGAACAGATCAATCAATTTCTAAAAAATTCTATTTTTTCAACTTGAGTTATATTATTAGTGTTTGCCTTATAGAAACCTTTTTAATCTTACCTTCATAACATGTCCCATTTGGGGCAGTTTCATTTGAGGGAGGGTTTAAGTAGGGATGGTTCTAAGTAATTGGTTGACTTCAAATCCCCATATATTTCTTTATCTCTCATCATCTCATTTGCTCTAGCCCTTCCATTTCTCTCTCTCTCCTCTCTCTCTCTCTCTCTCTCTCTCTCTCTCTCTCTCTCTCTCTCTAAACTTTTGCCCTAATCCTGAACACATGCAAGAGAAAATCCTTGAGACTATTGAAACAACTACAAGAAGATCTAAAATGAATGTTCAAGAGGCTCCTTCACATCTCCAACACCACCACCAAAACCCCCAATCCTTCTACATGATGGATAATATCATGGAGAGTTATGTTTCCTCTTCCTCTACGGCAACATCTGGGCTTCTTTCTCACATGCAAAATCTCGTCTACAATTTTTCGATGCTGAAAGAGAAAATTCAACAATTACAACCGCTTGTCAGTATGGCGATCTCACAGAGTCCATCAGGTAACCTGTCCAACGCAGGAACGCTGATACAAGAAGTCATAGTGACGGCTTCATCGATGATGTATGCTTTACAACAGCTGTCTCTTGGACCCATAGTGACTCAAACAGACACTCTTGACGATGAAATCTCTGGTCAAGTTACTAGTGAGATCATAATTAATTATAATCATGATACTAATTACAAAATGGAGAAAATTGGGCCTTCCCAGACCGGCTCTGGGTCTGGTTCGACACCTTCTGATGCAACCGGACCATGCGATATAATAGAACTGCATGCGTCAGAATTACTGGCAAAATACACGCATTACTGCCAAGTGTGTTGAAAAGGGTTCAAACGAGACGCTAATCTAAGGATGCACATGAGAGCACATGGTGATGAGTACAAGACTAATGCGGCTTTAACAAACCCGACTCAGAAGCCTGAATCAGGTTCTGGGTCGGGATTGGGCAAAAGAAAGTACTCGTGCCCGCATGAAGGTTGCAGATGGAACAGAAAGCATGCGAAATTTCAACCGCTAAAGAGTATCATATGTGTGAAGAATCACTACAAGAGGACTCATTGCCCTAAGATGTACGTTTGCAATCGGTGCAATAGGAAGCAATTTTCGGTTCTTTCTGATTTACGCACGCATGAGAAGCACTGCGGCGATTTGAGATGGATGTGTTCGTGTGGAACTACTTTCTCGCGTAAGGATAAGCTCATGGGGCATGTATCTCTCTTTGAGGGGCACGTGCCGGTTGAGAGGAATGGTACGGAGGTACTAGAAATGAATGGAAGGCAAAACACTTCATGAAATATTTGTGAGGTTTTATCATGTAGATAGATATAAACTTTAGTATGGTTGTTAATTGTAATATAATTTTTCATGTATAAATTGAAGACTTGAAGTGCATGTATTTGAGTTTCTTAAGCAAATTTACAATTTTATGGAGGAACATCCATTAGGATTTTTCTGTTTTCTTTTGTTTTTTTATTGAAGGGTTTCGTTCTTTACGAAATTTGGATAAAATCATTATGTATAATCAAAGCAAATGTAGATAGATCTTGATGTGATTTAAAGAGAGAATCCCGGTGTCTTTATCTAAGGATTCTAATGTGAGAAAGAGAAAGGGATTCTGATGTGTGCAGAAACCAGAAAGTTCAAAGATATATCCAAGGCAAGTTCCCATATCAAACCCTACTCAATTTTCAAAATACTAAAAAGGGATCAAATATGCATGAGCTAGCTAATTTAGACCGTCAGCATCGTCAACACTAAGAAAGATGTAATATACTTATATCGATATTCAAAGAGTTACAAAATACATATGAAAATGTAAAGCGCATATAAGAATGTATATTGTCATTTAGAAATTTATGATGTTTAAAAAGGTATATTGAAGATATTGAAGACATCATAATCAAATATAATTATAAAGGTGTATTGTACATATAAAAAGATATAATTTGCGGTGGGCAGCGTTCAGGCGATAGATAACTGACATAAAAAATATTTTCCATATGAAAAAATGGGAAATATTTTTCTTCATGAACCCTTTATGGAGTTTCAAATCTCGCCTTATAGATAATAAATGAGATCTTAATTTTCAATTCTTGAGCTTAGTTGTGAGAAAAAAATCCACTTCATAGTTTAACATTTTGAAATATTTGAAAACTGCATAAATTAGCAGGAGCGGAGTTTGATATCTCGAGACTAAGTCTCAAAACTCTGTATCGGATTAGACAGACAAATAAATTGACAATAAAGTAATTTTGGGTAGTGAGAAAATTGAAGGGGTTGTATATAGAAACTTGTCTTCAATAAAACCTAAATAGAATTTAGCAACATGGACAAGTTATTCTCATTCTCTATCTTTTTTCTATGCTATATAGTACTTTTCAAAAGTATAATCAATTTTTTTTTTTTGCAAATGTAACATCATTTTTTTAATTCGTGAATAAACATTTTCTCCATCTTAACAGGAGCTAATCAGAAATTTGCGTCTATTAGATGATAATGCGAAAAGAAGGCCAAAAAATCTATATTTTACTTCAATTACCGTTTCCTAAAGTAGTAGCAAATTCGTGATTAGTTCCCACTAAAGGAAGAAAACTATGTTATGCATAAAAAATATACATACTACCTTTACAAAATCTAATGAAAGGAGGGCTACTTTGGAAGAAAAAAAAAACTATGTATGATTGCTTGAACTGAAGTCTTAATCGGGCGTCTAGGGTTGTTTTCTCAACTTGTTGCTTTCTGCTTTTCTCTCTTTTTTCCTTCTTCCACTTGATTGAGAGAGAGAGAGAGAATTCCAGTAATATCAATTGACTTGACGAAGTAGCTAGGTAAAAGTGGCTGCTTTGTTTTAAGTACACAGATTTTTTCTGTTCACATAAACATCATGTAAAAGTGGAAAACGAGCCTATGAGGATTTTTGGTATATAATGAAGAAAATATATGAATTACTGATTTTTTTTTTTTTTATTATAACTCGTCTTATTTTCTTATCCAAAATTATTTCTGGACACACAACAGCAAGTCCCAATATTTTTGGACTTTGAAAAAGAGCACTTGATGCCTATGCTAGTTTAGTCTAGCGGATGGCATCAAAAACTGTCAGTCAATAGAATAGAAGTTCGAATCTGATAAGCCATATAACTAAATATTGAGTTTGGCCTACATACATGAGACTAAAAAAAAGAGCACTTGAAGATTCCATAATTGGCTGGATTCTTCAATTGAAATGTTTGAACCCTCCTAAAATTGGGTGCCCATGACTCCAATTCTATCAACTTAATGGAGATATCCCTTTATGAAGCTACTATATTTCACCTCAGAGCCGGCTCTTAGCACATGTCAACCAAGCAACCGCTTTGGGCCACAAAATATTAAAAGCCTCAAAAAAAATACTTAGGTTATAGCTTAACCATTCTTATTTTAAAGATAAAAATAAAGAAAAAATAAAGCTCACTTTGTCAATCCCATCTTGCATGTAAGTCTTGCTCGGTCATAATGCAAAGTTTGTTTCTTTTTCCCCTTTATCCAATTTCTTGTAATTGTTTTATTTCTATTCAATATAGAGGAATTTTCTAATTTGATTTTTATTTTTTTATAATAAAATTGTTAACTGAAAATTATTTCACTGGATGTAATATATTATATTTTAAGTAAGATATCCAAATAAATGACCGTTTGGAGCTTCGGAATATACAGGACCGGCTCTATTTCACCTTGTATATCCAACACAACATCTACATCACATAATTCCTAAACTAATATAATTACACTTCAATAAATCTCTTAAACTAATTCAAATTATATCCAGAAAAAGCTAAAACCAAAAAATATTGGCTCAACTAAAATTACATTTAATTGACAACAAGAAAAAATATATGCAAAATATACATGCAGCTGAAATAATAAAGAACATCTATCACATGACCTAATCATATATCTATTTATTAACAAAAGAAATGAATGTAGAGCACCACAATACTGCTTTGCTTGGGCCATTATAGGTTTACAAAGAAATGAAAGAATCTTTTTGCTGGCAGAAATGCGTACACAGAGAGAAACGTAACGAACAACAAGAAAAAGAATATGAAGGGGAGATGACGGTTTATAAGTAGACTTTTGATCAATAGAATCACGTGAGAGATGCAAAAGCTCTCTGTACTTATTCAAAAAAAAAAGCAGGAAAGTTTCTTTGCTTACAACATTAGTCGTTTCTTAAAACTTTTTCTTTGCTTACAACATTAGTCGTTTCTTAAAACTTTTTCATGATACATTTCATGCTAAATCTAGTTTTTTTATCTTCCAAATTATGGATCGCCTTTGATCAGTACTTAATTAACTATTTTGGTTTTCTTGGCTTTCAAAAAAAAACTATTTAGTATATCTTATATTTAGGACTTATTATCCATAAAATATTATTATGTATACTTCTAATTATTTCATAAAAATTGGGTCTTATGTAGCTAATGGAGACGAAACGAAATGAGTGTTTAATTTGGTTCCAAACAAGGCGGCAAGTCCACTTGTATGGGTATCACAAGAAAACAGAAAGTGACTTTCATATATATCCTTATCGGGCTTCAATTTTAGTTTAGATATGGCGGCTATATATATACTATCATCTTTCATGTTTTACTCTCCAGACAGGTTTTATCTGAGTTCATTTTTACTTGGTATATTTTATCTTTAAGTTCTTATGTCTAAAAAAAAATGTAAATGGATATTAGATATAGCTTTTAAGAGCAATTTTTTCTTAGTCTAAATCGACAGATATTTTTTTGCAATGAAAAATAGAAAGTATCCATTTTTTTTTACAGTCAAATTTGATCGAAGCAAACTAAATTTCTTTCAAATAATTATAATTTAGTAGCATACTTATGTAAATAAGTAGTGTTTGCTTTTGTTTTTTCTGCATTATCATAAATTGGTTGAATAGTTTCTTTATTTTATATGATTTCGATTTCTTAATCAACGGATGATTTTCATAATTTTATTTGCTTAAAAGTTTTGCTTCAGGTAATAAAAATTTCCCAACCCTTTATTTTTCAAAGACTTTTGATACCTCTCAAGAGGTCATATCACTCTAATTATTTCATTCATTAGATTCAATAATAGAGTTAAATCTACATCATCGAATTTTTTACATATTCTGATTTTTTATGGCATTATTTATATCTCATACTAATATGTATAACCATGATTAGTGATTTTCGTGTTTGCTATTCTCTTTTCCGATTAGGTGAGAACAGTTAAACTTATTTTTGATAGTTAGATTTGAATCAAATGGTTCTAACGAATTATGATACATAATTATGTTCAATTATTAATATAAAAAAAATGAAAAGTTAATTTATTAAAACATATTTAGTTTTTTCTTTTCTTCTTTAAAAAAATAGTAATTCATAACAAAACATTGCATTTCTCACTTTAAAATCTTCAAAACTATATTGCTATGGTTCCAACTTAATTTTTTTTCCGGTGAAATATGTAAAGATAGACTATATAATAGAATATGTTCATGTGAGAAATATATCGTTATATAATTAGATTTAGGGAAATGATATGGAGAGGAAAGGATTTGATACGAGTAGGAAAAATAATAATAAAAAGACGTCTTTACCCTTCTTTATGAATGCCAATTAATTGAGTTAAAAAAAGGCAAGAGTATATTACTTTTTATTGTTGATTATTTCTCTTTCCGACATAATCATCATCGAAATTAAAAACCTTCAAAATCTATTGCTATTCATTAAAATAACCAATTTTTTTTTATTAGATTAAATTTTATTTTTGTAATATGTTGTTATCTTTTCAAGGTTAATTATTCTTACTCATGAAATCTTTAGATATATTAATATTAATGTACTTATTCAAATAATAATTAGGAAATACAAGCTAAATACTTACAAAGGTATACAAGAATAAAAAAAAAATTCATTATTATGCAATTTCATGAATTGGTAGTTGATGGCAAGTAAATAAAAATGTCATGATGAGTAATTAATATATTTTTATTTATAAATAATCTTATTACATATTTTCTAAATTAAATATTCAAAAACACAAATGACAATGACATATCAAGTGTCCAAATGCCATTTGAACGAGAGATGTTTTAAGCCCTCTCCAAAATTATTCCAAAAAAAAGTGTCCAAATGCTATTTAAAAAAAATACTATATTCAAATACTAAATAATTAAAAAATGACGTAATTGATAATTTTGAAAAAAAACATCTTTCTTTTACAAAAAATATCGAAGTGATTGAATTTTTTTAGGAATAATAAGATCTGGATCTGGATGATTGAGATTGAATTGAAGATACAAAACGAATGTGGAAACAAGCAAGAATGATACTATCAATAAATTAGAGATATTTTCATATCATTAGTACATTTATTATTGAGATTATCATTTTCTTTTTAACTCGTATAATTGTACATTATATAACAAGGGTACAACTCTCATTTTTCTAAACAATTTCTTGTTCGTATCAAATTATTTCCTGCCCAAATCACCACCCTTAGATTTAAACAATTAGACATTTAAAATGTAATGTAATAAATTATTTTTTTATATTATCAATAAATTATAAATTCGAACATTTAGATAAATTAACTTCATCCCATTATTTTTCATACCTCCTTTCGAGCCTTCTCATTAAATCATGCCATTAATTTTCTCTGATTCGTCCAATCAAAAATTTTCTCAAATTTTATTATTTAATTTCTCAAGTTTCTTGATATTTTATAGTAATATGTGTTTAATTATTAATACATAATCATATAATTTGTTAGGTTGTTATTTTTTGTATTATATTTTTCGATTTGGTGAGAACCATCAGGTTCTTGGGTTCTCACTACAAGAAATAATATATTACATATTTCCAATGATAGCTATATGATTCATTTATTCACAAAATATATACCTATTGTACATCATTTTGACAGTTGAATAAGATCAACAATGAGAAAATTAGTCGTGACATTATATTTTTTTCTCTATATATGACATTATATTTTTTTTCTTCAAACATAATGTTAAATATAAATATTTTTTGACTTTTATAAAAAAAAAAATGAAACATCTTTGACTAGATCTTTTGGTGCTTCCACTAAAATCTTTGAAATAAATAATATTATTTTTTCTTTTTTTGACCTCCATCTAATGATGACTATAACTTACACATTTTTCTAAATATAATATATCAAAAGACAACAACAACATAACTTTAGAGAACAATTGAAAATAAACTTAAATTGAGATCATAAAGATTAATTCATAGTGTCCTATTAAAAATTATTTTTTTCTTTTCATTAAGTTGTCATTTATATTATTAATTTATAATATCATAATTATTATATAAAGTTATCCGTCGTTAGAAAATTAGATGTGATAAAACATCTTATAATGTAATACAAAATTATGACTAAAAAATATTCAACTTACTCTACATAAAGTTTCTATATCTTTTGTGTTATGAATCAATTTAAATATTATTTTAATTTTCATATATTTCTTTTAAAAGTTACAGAGAGCTAATGTAATTTTTAAAATTGTTAGTATTATATATCAAAATAAATAAAAAATGAAAATTTATTCGCAGCGTAGCGCGACTATATAGTGTTTTTTACTTATTCTCTTAAGTTTTCTTATATTATCATCACTTTACAACATAATAAAAGAAAAATGAAAAAGAATAGAGAAGAGACATAAATTAATGATTCTGACATTAGAAAAGAATAAACTATATAAGGAAAATAAATAAGATGATAGATAAGAAAAATTTATATTACCAATTTTCTTAAAATATTAACTATTCATATTCTCATTATTACTTTTTTTTTTATCAAAATATATACAATATATATACACTACGTGGATAAAAATATCACATGTTATTGATGAAACTCAATACATAAATTAATATAATATGATTCTCAACAACTTAAAAAATATTTTGATGCAGGGGTTTCACAAAATCGAGGATATAGCACGAAATATTAATCTAATTAATACTAAAATGAAAATATTCACAACGTAGTGCCAATATTATTCTAGTTGTTTTGAATTGCGTCTGATAATTGGATTTTTTATTTTTTTAATTTCATTTAAGTTGAAAGCTTCATTTATATATGGGCTGTAACTTGAAGCAATACAAAGATATGTGAATTTTTATAATGGGCTGCTCCGACTCATTAGGCCTATTTTCACTCTATAAAAACGAAATCCATAAATTAGATACTCATGATTTTAATAATTTGTTAGGGATTGTTTGGATGTGTAAAATTTTCAAAGTATAGAATTAGAATATTTCTAGGGATTAGAATTTGCAAAATCTAAAAACTAGAGAATTATAAACTCGAGGATGTATAAAAAAGTGGTGTGTTTGGATGCGAATTAGTAAATTTGTAGGAAATGTGTTTATATGATTTTTCTATAATATAATATAATATAATATAATATAATATAATATAATATAATATAATATAATATAATATAATATAATATAATATAATATAATATAATATAATATTTATATTTATTAGTTTTTTTAATAATAATATTTAACTTAATAATAATTATTTATTATTTTAATTATTATTTATTATTTGAAATTACTATATATGATATTCTTAATATTATTTGTATATTTTTAATTATTATTTATTATTTCTAATTATTACTTATTATTTTCTGAATTATCATTTATTAATTTTTAATTATTATTTATGATTTTTAAATAATTATTCTTATTCTTATTAAGTTTTTAATTACTATTTGTTATTTTTAATTATATTTAATGATTTTTATATATTAATCATTTAATTTTTCAACTATTATTTATTATTTTGAACATACTATTTATTATTTTTTAATTATTATTTATTAATTAATTTTATTTTATTAATTTTAAAATTATTATTTTTGTTGTTTTGAGTTATTTATATTTTAATTTTTTTTATTTGCTATTTATTATATTTTCATTACGCCTTACTATTTTTTAAATATTATTTATTCAATAATATAATATAATATAATATAATATAATATAATAATTCCAATAAAAAAAGTTGCCAAAAAGCTATGTTTTCATTCTTCTCTCTTTTCTATACAAAATTTTCTAAAAAATAAAAATTTTCCTAAACCCCAATCCAAACTTGCATATTTATAACTCTAGGAATTTTTTCCTATCCTAGAAAATACCAACAAATTACTAGCCATCCAAATAAGCCCTTAATAAATATTTTATATATATATATATATATATATATATATATGCACAGAGAGAGAGTGTGATGCTAAAATACATACATAAACAAAGCTTAATTTTTGCTTACAATTCTGTATCTTTGGATTTGCCCCAAGATTGGTGCAAAATAAGTGAGAAAACGGAGCTCATTTCCCCTCCGTTTCCTTTTCCCCCTCTATTTTCCCGTTGGTTTCCTTTCTCCTTCTTTCTCTCCTGCACGAACGAAGCTTCTTCGAAAGAGCATGCATGGAGTTCTCTCTCTCTCACGACCAGACCTCTCCGCCACTCTCTCTCTCTCGCAGCGCTCTCGTCTGGTCCCAACTTCTCGCATGAAGGCCGCCTTCACAACTCCCGCTGCACAAGAGGAGCGGCCACCGAATGAAGTGCAACAGTGAAGTTGGAATTGCTTCCCTTGACAGATGTGATTATTACTCCCAAGACGAAAGCACACAGGTATGTGATTTTCCCTAAGCTGTTCTGCCTTTTTCTCCTCTTTCTGCAAAATTTAGTATCAATTAAGTTACAGTTTGATGAATAACAACTGAACTTTTCCACTAAATTTACTGGTTTGTGAGGACTTGAATCTGAATTGAATGATTTTGGATAAAATGGGTCTTAAGGGGGGTTAATATTTATGGATTAAGGATATTTTTGATGGATTTGGAGCTGAATTGGTGCTAATTAGGGCCTAATAGGCTGTATTTAGGGTATTATGGGCTCTTATTTGGGTATATTTCGGCTAATTAGGACTTAATAGGGTCAATTAGAGCTGACTTTGTTTTCTGAATTGGGGCTAACTAGGGTTTAATGGAGCTAATTGGGGTGATAAGGGTTTAATAGAGCTGAAGTTGCTATTATCTCTCATGCAACCCTGATAAAATTAAAATAGATTTTTTTTATTATTTTGGAATGTTAGTCTTTTAGTCGTTTCCGTAATAATAAAACTTTAGAAGAGTATTAATTAAAATGAGTTTTAATTACTTTCATTAATTAAACTTATTTTTTCTTTTTTTTCATATGTAATATTCAAACTGATAAGATATTAATACAATAAATATTAGACACTGACCTATGCAGGGTATAGAATTGACCACATTTTTTTAATTATGTTTTTAAAATATGTACTGCATAATAATTTTTTGAATTCTTTTCAGCTCATCCACCTACTTTGGAGCTTTCGAGATAAGGAACTTTGGAGCTATGGAACTTTGGAGCTGATGGAGCTGCCATCAAGCTGACATTTGTATTAGAATTTAGGTTTAAAAATGGGTTCAATGTGAATGTGAATGATTTCGGGGTTAGGATTTGTATTAGGATTGAATGTGTCTGTCTCGGATATTTATGGTTAGAGATAGATTTCAAGCTTTTGTTTTGATATGTATAATATATTGAATGTGAATTGGTACTACTGTATATTGGTACCGGACATCTAACGGAAAAATATGAAAACAATTTGTAAACTATCTTTTTAAATTGTAAAGACTTCTCAATTTTGGTTTTATGGTCTGAATTATGTACTGGTAAGACTAGTATGATTGGTACAAGTTCAAATATGATTTGGTACAATTTTGATTGGCACACAAGCATGTAGATTGCAATGTTAATGTAGGATGCAATTTAAGTATGGCTCTTATTGGGATTCCGATGTAGTACAAATCAGTAGTGGCATTCAACTAGTTATTTAATATACTATTTTTTTCCGTATATTATTTTAGTTGTTTTATGTATATACTTTTTATTGTATTTAATATTGTTTAAAAAAATAATTTTTATATATTATTTTTTTGTTTTTGTTTTATATACTATCTATTGCCTCTGAATGTTGTTTTTCGCAAAAAAATGAAGGTCGTGCTACACCGTCATGCAAACATCAGATCCCTTTTTTCAGATTTGAGCCCTAAGCCCGGGAAATTTGTTTGTAATAATCAAAAGTCTATCAAACAAGAACTAACCCCAACCCCTTATTTTTCACATCCTTTTGAGCCCTCTCATTGAGCCACATCATCATTTTTATCTCAATTGTTCGATCAAATTTTTTGTTAAATCTTAACCTTCAATTTTCTCGAATTTATTGATATTTTATGGCAATATAAAACATAATCATATGATTGGTTGAATTAGTGTTTTGTGTTTCATTCCCGATTTATTGATATTACTGTTGAATTTATTTCTCGCCATCAGATCTTAATTAAATGGTTTCAATTAATCATGGAGTGATGTTCAAATATTAATACAAATAGAATATAAAGAGTTCGCTCATTAAAACATAAGTAATTATTTTTTTCTTCTTTAAAAAAAAAATAATTCATAATGAAATATTTTATTTCTCATGTTAAAATCGTCAAATATAAATTTGTTGGAATTTTCTCTTGAATTTGAACTCCATATTATTATGATTCTAATCTAATTTTTTTTCCTCGCTAAAAGCGTGAATATAAACTATATAAAAAAATATATAAAAAAATATTACGCTCATTAACTTCTATCTTATTTTTCACATATCTTTAAGCATTCTCAAGAGTTCTATAATCATTTTTCTCCCGGCTGTCGGATCAAAAAACTTCTCAAATCTTAGTTTTTCATTTAAATTATTACCACAATATCACATGATTAGTTAGATAATGTTTCATATTATATCTCTAATTACATAAGAACTATCATGTAAAAAACATTCAGAGTATTGAGAACTATATTATATTACTATGTATTACAGATTTCAAATAATATATGTAATCAATTTATACATAATACATATCATTTTAACATATATTTGATGAAAATGAGTTACGTTACTTTTTTTTTCTATGTATAGTATGCATATTTTCCCATATATATAATATCATATTTCCTTTTTAAAATTCATGTTAAAAAAAATAATAATTTTTTTCTATTTGTTTTAAAGTTAATCATCTATAATTAAATCTTATGTAGTTTCAACTAAAATTTTTGAAATAAATTATCTTGCATTTTTATTTTTTTCTGGTCTCCTTCGTCTATGCCTGATTAATACTTTATTTTTTTCTAATATAATATGTCAAGAAATAACGGTATAAGAAAACCAAAGAGAATAAAAAAGGGATGACATTTTAATCTTATAAATCTTAATGCAAACATAAATTGAGATCATAAATTAATTATCCATATTATTTAGTTGGTTATTATTTTTTATTTTTTTATTTTTTTATTTTTTATTTTTTATGCATTTATCATTTATGTTACTTTATTTCTCATATGTAAATTTATTTGTATAGAGTTATCCGTCCTTACAAAATTAGATGTGATATAAAAAATATTTTTGAATGAATAATAAATCAATAGAATATCTTATGTTGTAATTCAAAATGAATTTAAACATAGCCAACTTACTCAAAATAATTATTTTATATTATTTATGTATTATGAATTTATTTCAAATTTTTATTCCAAATTTTCATAATTGCAATATATGCATTATAGATTGAAATAAATAATAAAATTGAAATATTAACAGCTAGTGCGAGTATTATCCTAGAATTAATACTATTGTGAATTTGTCTATTTAATAAATGAAAGTAAGAACTTGTGCAAATGCTTGATGATGATAATTAATTAGTTTAAAATTTTAGAAAGACACACATGATAGATTCAAAAACACAAGTTGTTTTAATTTAGAGATAAAATTAGTTAGCAATCGAAAATTAAATGGATTACAATATGACATGCTCGCATGTCTGAGATTGTCATATTGATTAATTGAGATTAATAAGATGTATTTGTTTATATCTACAATTTTCCTCTTCGTGATAACATCTATATACATTTTTTAAGTAATTATATCATATTGCATAATGAACATTTAGAAGTTTAACAAAAAAAAATTACAACCTATGATCGTTCTATATAATTATGCATAAATTTGGTAAAATACATAAATATTCAATTTATATATAAATACAATTCAAGTATAGTCACGCTATAAAAATGTAAATAAATAATTAAGTTATCCGTAGTGAAGATATATATATATATATATATATATATATATATATATATATATATATATATATATATATATATGACAACTACAATAATATGTTAGGTGTTGAACGATTCTTGAACGACCTTATTTTATAGTATCAATGGAAAAAAATTAATCTTCTAATTTTTCCAATTAAATAAACAAAGATTCTCTGTTAAGCAAACTAATTAATTATTATACAAACCAATGTTGATTAGCTCACGTGTTCAATTATAATGTGGTCATTTCATGGAAAAATGTATTAGTTACATCTTGTTTCTTGTTACGTGTACTAACAAGATTCAACAATACCAAATCACTTGGATTAAAATGTTAATTTGCTATGCTGATTAGTGACCATCTTTTATGCCTTGTCATAGGATTTTCTTATTGTGTAAAAATGTTAAACATCTAAAATTAGTATTTTCTAAGTGAAAAATATCTTTTTGGATGTTAAATTTAAAAGTATAGTGAAATTATAGTTTTCCTTTAAATAAATAGTGATATCATATCAACGATTAAAAACCGTATCATATGTATTGCATATTTATATATAATTATAAAACAATATGATATACTCTTGTTCAATTGTTGTTAGAATAGTCTACAATCATGCCATGTCAATTCAATCTCAAATATATGACTCAAAAAATTCAATATCAAATATGATACGTACTGATATCCATACGCGGCACTTCTAAGTTATTAATATAATTCAACAAAGATTAAGATAAGAGGTAAAAAAAAAGGTAAACTGTAAACAATGTAATTGAATATTTTGCAGAGCTATAATTGTCAAAGTTCCCGGTCATAATTGCCTTCGTTTAGTTTAACGACAAAGTTTCATGCAGATGACTGACCGCATTCACACTGTGATGTGTGACTGTGTGAATATTCTAAGCTAGCCTTTATATTTTTAAATTTCCTCAAAATCTTTTTTTTTTTTGCTATTTAATTTCCTCAAAATCTTAATAGTGTTGTTTTTACCGTTCATCATTTTGTTAATCAAAATAACCCTCATCAATTTATTTTATTTTAATCAATCTAAACTAATAAATAAATAATAGTTTGCAATATAACATTTCACAATATATACTATATTATGATATTTATGATACTATCTTAAAATGCATCATTTTATTTTATGATTATATAAAATATATGGTATGTAATATATTATAATATACAATCTTAAAATAATATACCGTAAAAATAATATTATAAAACATCATAAATATAATAATTATGAAATATTATGATATAAAATGATTTATTATTTGTTTATTATTTTAGATTGTTGGATAAAAATGTATGATTTATAAGATAAGCTTTGAAGAACTCTAAAAATATATGATTTTTTAAAAATATTCAGGAAAGTTGGGGGGAGGGTAAAATTCTAGCCTGCCAAAAATCATGGCGAATCTATGCCCATAAAAGATCTGTCACCGTTTCCTACTTTTTTAAGAAAAATAATAACCTTAACGAAATATTGTATATCTCTTGCTAAAACATTCATATAAAAATCTATTTACTATTCTCTTATAATGACGACCCCTAGTCAATTATTAGCGTTTCTCCAGCTAAACTTTCCGTATGTAAATCTATTTGCGTATTTCTTTTACTTTGAGTTTCATGTCAGTGGTTCTAACTTAAATTTTCTTCTTGATTATGTAAAATGATCATATAAAATAGTTCTTGAAAGATAGAATCCAAGACTTCATGAATGCTATTAACACAACTAGACTTTAAGAATATATTACAATAAATGATTTTATCTTTTATTAACAATATATTTTATATTTTTTTGTCATTGTGTGTAAGCTAACACCTACACTCACGCACTCACTAAAGTCATGATTAAAGCCTACAAACTTCAAACACATGCAATAGAATATCCAAGATTTCATGAATGCTCTCCTATTGTTAAAAATTAAAATCATTGTACTACAGCTTGTAAGATTGTAATGTAGTGCGAGACTTCTCATAGCTTGTTTCTCTTTAAGTATTTGTACAAATTTTCATTTTGTGTATTTTGTATATTTGTAAAATAATATTTTTTTCTTATTATGAAGATCATCTACAAAACTTAATTGTTTATTATGTTATACTAACTCTTCTTGCATGATCAAGAAAGAAACTTTTTTTTTATCAAGGGCTGAATCATAATTTTCTAAATCTGAAATTCTTTATATAAACATGTCCTTATTTTCTAATATGTCCAGATAAAGATGAACCTTAAGCTTTGGAGGCATTGACCTTGACTTTACGTGGTCCATTCATAATTTTTAACGTTGGGCAACACATGAAATAGAAAATTAACGAAATTAAATATAGACGATTAATTCGTTTTATTTCATATACATTCGACAAGGTAGTTATATGAAAATTTTAATTTAAATATATAGAAAATAACTTATGACTAAAATGTCATTGTTACATAATTTGAATTTATACGAATCATATTAAATGAAAAATTTATTCAAATTATAAAAAGATAAAAATAAAAAATATTATTTAAAATAAAGTAGTATCAAAATAAAATAAATATTCAATAAAAGTACAACAATAGAAGATAAATTGAAGTACAAATTCAAATAAGTCTTCGTTTAACTAATTTCCAAACACACTTCAATTATTGTTATGATATTGCATATCATCCGAACGCACTTTTAATAGTCGTTCGAAGCAAAGAAAGATGCAAGAGACAGATGGGAATAAGTGAATAACGAGATATATACTTGATACAGATCTTGTTAAAGAGAGAAAAAAAGAGTACATTTGTGCATAGTTGTTTTATTGATTATTTTACTGGAGAATTACTGGGAAAATGACGGAGAAACAAGCACGGAGGTGATTATGGTGTTTTGTACTCCTGCATAGAAGATAGAAGAAAAAGAGATTAATTATGTCACGTAGGACATACTTTAAAATAGATAGGGATATTTTTCTCTTAAATTTGGGCTTAATCTGTAAAATAGCTAATTCCATCTCAACCTTGGAATTAGCAATTCCACTATTCTATAGTTCTAATTCAACATATTCCAATACTGTTCTGCTGGAATAACTTGGAATAGTTTGTTTATTCTTCTATTCCGTGCAAATTTGGTGGTGCCGAACAGGTACAAAAAGTTTACAAAACTATTCCCTCTGAATTTATATTTATTTATAGTCATGATTTAAGTTAGCTGTTATTTATGATGCATATTTTTCAGATTATTGCTTAGCTCTGAGTTGAAACAAAGAATAATGTATCACAGGATAAATTCAAATTATTTAATATAATCAATATTTTTTATTGGAATAAGAAAGTGGTTGCACTGCAACTTAAGCTTTGTTTCTTTGGGCATTGAAAATCTTGAAAATCAACTAATCTGGTTTCTGGATAATTCCATATATTAATATTCCACAGAGTTGAGAAAAAGTCAAAGGCAAGAACTAAATGAATTAAGACGAGACTTTTGCATTAGGTATTGTTTAGATATGAAAAAAAATATAAAGTCTTACTTCACCAAAAGTTAAATCTTATTAATTAACAAATTCAACTTCTATAATTTTTGCATATATGAAATTAAATTATGTTACATTTTAATAGTAAAATCTAGTGTTCACTCAAAATCACATTAAAATTTGGTTATTAGTAATAATAATAATAATAATAATAATAATAATAATAATAATAATAATAATTGTCACTGCCGAAATTCAAAAAAATATAACATAATTATAAAAATATATATTGATATACGAAAATATAAAATGAACATATAAAAAAGTATATTGATATACAAAAGTTTTTTTTCAATTAGTTCTATGCGACGATATAATGGGCAACAAAAAATAATATAAAAATATTATATAGTGATATTTGAGTGATTTTTAATTTGTGAATGTTTCCTAAATAATAAAAATAAACTCAATTTAGTTGTCCAGAGAAGCTGAGGATAATTTCTCATTAGGGTCCGGATACACACTGCCTCGTTATTTATCGACAGTGCCGTCGAGCCAACCACAACACGCTACGTCGCACAAAAACGCATCCTAGATACGCGTCTCCAAGAAGTATCACCCGCGCGCACGTCCTAAAATTGTTCTAGCGGTGTATCAGACCCCCATGTCACGTGCAGACCCCACGTCACTCGTTACTTCTTTTTTTTTTCATTTTACAGCCCAACAATACAAAAGACATATCATTTCACTAAAAGACATAACCAATAACTAAAAGGTCATAAAAATACAACTAAAAAACATATCTATCCAAATCATAAAAAAAACATGACAATCCACTAAAAGACATAATTGTTGTTCTCGGTTTGATGATGTTTAAAACAATTCCGAGTTACTAATAATATTTTGAGTGTCATGAATTAGTACAGATAAATCGTAAATTCAATAAAGATGTTCTAAGAGTACTCATCAAGACGGACGTGACGACTTTTGTTCAAAGGAGCCGGGAGTCCTGGAGTTCTTGTTTGGAGCTCTTTATATTTTTGTTTAGTTTTTGGATCAAAACATAAAAATGGAGCAAAACGATAAAGATGAGCCGAATCAGCCCGGAATCTGCTGACACGTCTTCAGTTTTTGGGTCATAACTCTCGCACCATAGATCGTATGAAGATGTGTGATATGGCTATAGAAAGATAATAGAGAGGTCTACAACTTTTCCTCTCTTATAAAATTTAAAATTCAGCTTCTAAGTCGGTCAGAAAATGAGATCTTTTCTGCAGACAAATTTGGACAGATTTGGTAGTTGAATATTTGGCAATTATAGTGAAATTTGAAAAACGAAAATAGAAGGCAAAAAATTCAGAATTCTCCCTCTCTGGTGTTCAAGAAAATTTATTCAATATTCCTTAGTGAGATTAGGGAGAAATTAGTGAGCAGTTAGTTGTTGTTATTCGATTGAAAGAAATAGTTGTAAGTTTTGTTTCATCGCTTCGTTCCGAGTTATTGTAAAGCGAACAGTGAATCGTGATCTTGTAAAAGAAAATACTATTTGGATTAGTACAATCAAGGAGCCGAAAGGCTCGCGAACGCGTTAAGTGCCGCTAGTGAAAACGGGTGGTTACGGTAAAAACAACCACCTAGCCGAATTTCGTCAACAAATCTAGTGTTCATCAAATCCACACTTCCGCATGAAATTGGCCTATTTACCCCTTTAGGCCGCAATCAAACATCAATAATCAGTAACGAATAAGTCATAGAAACACAAATAAAATACGTATCAATCTAACACAATACAAAATGCACAACATTCCACTAAAAAAACATAATCAGTAACTAAAAAGTTATAGAAACACAAATAAAAAACATATTAATCCAACACAATACAAAAAAAACATAACAAATTTACTAAGATGCATAACAATTAACTAAAAAAAATCATAGAAACATAACTAAAATATATATCAATCCAACATAATACAAAAATATAGCCATAACCAGAAAACGCATATCAATATAACTAAAAGACATATCAATCTAACACAATATAAAAAACATACTCAGTAACTAAAAATCATAGCAATACAATAAAAAATATATCAATCAAACACAATACAAAAAACATAACAATCAAACACAATACCAAAAAGATATACCAATAATAAAATGAATAATAGTAACTAAACAGTCAAAGAAGAGCAGAGAGAATGTTAATTGAGTCGCGGAACAATGAGGGGCTCAGAATAATTTCGTTTCTCATTAGTTCTACCATCTGAGTCTGAGTCCGAGTCCAAGTCCAAGCCCAGAGGAAGAGTCTACGAGACATAAATTAGAATTTTATTTTGTGGACCCAATATTCAGATTTAGTGAAGATGTAAGATCCCATTTTGTTTGTCGAGATCTGCTATTACTACATAATTGTTTTACGTTATTTCACACCCAGACACGGAGTAAGTGTTGAATATTCAGATTTCAGTTGCTAGAAAATAATATAAAATAAAATGTATTTATGTACATAAAATAATTTAAGTGAATATATCATAAATTTTTTTATAGCTAGAAAATATTGTTATTAATATTCATAAATTTAATTTCAGATATTTTTTTTTTTTTTTTGGATAGAATTAAGATGACTCTATGTCCAATATCCATTTTTTATGCAAATGAGATTTGAACTCATGACCTATGATTTGTTGTGTTTTACACTCAATCACTAGACCATGAGCCCATTTGCAATTTCTAGATATTTCAAAATCCTGATTGTAGTATCTTATTTTATTAAGAGATAATGACATTTCTGAATAATATTTTTAACAAGAACAAATACAATATATTTATCATGCATTAAAAATCTTTTTTACATTTAGATATTTACAAAAAAAATTGCGGCACGCCGGCACCAGCTTATCGAGATCTTCTTACCTTGAATATTCTTCTTTGTATCAAAGAGGTGAAGTTTCAAAAGTAATTTGGACAGGCTGTTAATACTTGCAAATGAGATGACAATAAAGTCTCATGGAGACTCAATTGATAGTGATTTATGTCTTTCAACATTTTTCTGCGATAAAATGACAATGAAACAATAATATTAAATTTAGAAAACTAAGTTATAAACAAACGGTATACAAAATGATTTTGTATATATAGTTATATTAATACACACAAAAAATTTCGGGGTTTATGGCATATTTATGCATATTGCATCATTTATAAGACTTTGGTTTAGTAAACATATCAAATTTCAAAGAGTTATGAAAAGGGCAAATGGTATTCTCAACGGTTTAATCCGAATTGGGAAAATGGAGCTAGAGATTATGGCATGGATTTTTCTTTCTATTTATTTTTTCAAGTTTAAGCTTCAAATTATATCGAATGTAATGTGACAACTGACAATAATCGTATAATTGCTTTTTTTATATTATTAATGAACATTTTTAGTAGGTTCTAACCTTAATTAAGAAAAAGACCAGACAAAAGAGCACGATATTAAGTTATAATTGTATTGCATACTTATTTTGTGATTCAAAAGTTTTTATTTTTTTTCATTTATTTTTTATACCTCAAATGTACCAATCTTACTAAAACACAAAACACAATATACTTTTATTTGACAAAAGAAAAAAATGTGTAATATATTCATCGAGTTATTTTTTTCCTATAGAGTTGTCTTTTTATATTTGCAAAAATAAGATCACTTTTTTTATTTTCAAAACTATTTCGTCATAAATTAATGGTAATTTTTCCGATTTCTTCATTTTAATTGCTGAAACTTGATTTCACCATCTTGATTGATGGTATCATTTTCCTTCATTTGAATAAACTTTCTCAAACTTAATTTATGTAAAAAAAATTGATACCCCAATCAAGATGACGGAATCAAGTTTCACCAATGAAATGATCAAATCATAACAATTACCATCAATCTAAACAACCAAAACCCTCATTCTCCAAACCACAAAATATAATCCTAATTTTATAAATACATAAAGAAAAATCTGAAAACATAATAATATACTATATTTCCCGTCTTTAAATATACTTTTTGTTTCTCAATACTACATTCATTATTTTACGTACATAATATTTATTTCATCTGAGAAAAATGAATCCTATATACTTTAAAGACTTTTTGTTTCTCTATACTACGTTCATTATTTTACGTACATAATGTTTATTTCATCTAAGAAAAATGAATCTTATATACTTTAAACTTTAAAGACTTTTTGTTTCTATATACTGCATTCATTATTTTACGTACATAATATTTATTTCATCTGAGAAAAATGAATCTTATATACTTTAAACTTTAATTATTACATATTATTTACTGCTAAAAATGAATCTTATATACTTTAAACTTTTATTATTACATATTATTTACTGCTAAAAATGAATCTTATATACTTTTAACTTTAATTATTATGTATTATTGACTGCTAAAAATGAATCTTATATACTTTAGACTTTAATTATTGGAACTTGCTACAGCACGACGCACTGTTCACGGCGGGATCCAATAACAGTATATATAATTTATTTTCTAATAACAATATATATAATTTATTTTCTAATAATAGTATATATATAAAAAGTGAAAACATTATATAAAAATGGAAAAACAGTATATAAAATGAAAAAACAGTATATAAAAGTAAAAAAATAAGAAATATACAAAGAATAAATAATAGTATATTAAATAACGAAACAGCATATAAAATGAGAAAACAGTATATAAAATGAAAAATAACAGTATATCTACATTAGGTCGTGTAGGTCGTGCTACAGTGGTGCTACATATTACTTACTTCTTCTGTATAGTCCGTAAAACCACATAGTGCAAATAAACATCTCACATAACTTCTCCCCAGTCCACTCCACGAAACTTCCTCGCATCACGACGACATTTCGAGAGCGCATTTCCTATTCCCAGACCCTCCCGTCCCAAACCAAAACGCTCCTGCACTCTATCCCAGCTCTCCGAACAACAAAATCCGCTCTCAAAATATCCTCCCCCCCAATAAAACCCGTCCGAAATTTCGTTTCGTTTCTTTTCTTATTATCCAAGTTTCTTTCTTTCTTTCTTTCTTTCTTTCTTTCTCCACCTCAAAACTACGAAATGAACAACTCCGATCGAATCCTCTCGGCGGCGGCGGCGGAGGCGGAGGAGGAGGAAGAGGAGGATGATTCGGCTACTGTCCTGGCGCCGGGGTTCAGGTTCCACCCGACGGACGACGAGCTGGTGACGTATTATTTGAAACGGAAGATCTTAAACAAGCCATTACTCATCGACGCGATTGGGGAAGTCGATTTGTATAAATCGGAGCCGTGGGACCTGCCGGCGAAATCGAAGATAAAAAGCCGGGATCTTGAGTGGTACTTCTTCAGCCCGCTGGACCGGAAGCAGAGCAATAATCGGCTGAGGACGAACCGGGGCACGGAGATGGGGTACTGGAAGACGACGGGCAAGGACCGGGAGGTGAGGCACGGGGGGAAGGTGGTGGGGATGAAGAAGACGCTGGTGTATCATCAAGGAAGGGCGCCGAGGGGAAAGAGGACGAATTGGGTCATGCATGAGTATCGGCTTGATGGATCAGATGGAGTTGTTGAGGTACAGATTTGAAATTGAAATTTTCTTTTGTTATTGTCGAATTTTTGTGTATCAAAGGCATAAAATTTCCATTTTTTGTGTCAAATTTTTGGGAGGTTTTGGTCGATCTACTTGAAGAATTCTGGATTTTTTTAATTTTAATTTAGGGGATAAATATTTTTGTTTTAACTTTGAGCAGAAAATTGGTTGAATTGAAGTATATACTTGTATCTTTGCTATTAAATATATTTCTAAAACAATTTTTTTATAAATAAGAGAGGATGGGAACTTTTTTATGTTTAAGTATCAAGCATGTTAAAATTGAATTTGAAAATTGGGAAAAATTATGAGAATTTTATTTTCTGATTTGCGAAGGGCCTGAAATAAAGTAAATTAATATTTCAGGGGTAAAACAAGAAAGAGCGAAATTTGGAGGGTCATATGAGCAAATTTCCATCTTAGGAGGCTTTTTTATTTTTGGAGATTCATCTCTTTTTTTCTTTTCCTTTTTTTCCCCTTTTTTGTCATTAGATGCCTTCAAAGAAGCTGGAATTTGTTAATATAATATATAGGTAAAACTATAAGGATTAAAATAAACCATTTATATTTTTTCTGATGAGTGTATGGAAATATTCTTTTTACAGGGGCATATCAGAATTTTCTCATTTTCAGAGCGATAAATATAAAAATAACTGAACATATATAATAATCTTTCTTTTTCTAAATATTACACCGGGGTAAATGAAATAAATAACCCATCTTATTTATCATATTTCAGCATCAAATGACAAATTTTACGCGCCTTTTTAATTTTATGCATGCTTAACAATTCATCTTTTTATTCCTGCATCTAACATTAAACCTTCAAATTGTACTCCATCTTTTCATTTTAGCATATTATTTTGTGAACGTGAAATAAATATTAATTCATCTTTTTTATTTTTTTTTATTTAAATACAGGAATCTTACGTGGTGTGTAGAATCTTCCAGAAGACCGGGCCGGGCCCGCAAAACGGAGCCCAATACGGCGCTCCGTTCGTCGAGGAAGAGTGGGACAAACTGACACCTGGCGGTCAAAATAATAATAATAATAATTTATTCGTGATTAATGCGCCAGGTCAGCAGGATTGTAACGATGATTGTGTTGATGAGTCTAATGATGTTGCCTACCTTCAAATGACCGACCTTTTACAGGTATTGCTAACTAATATTTATTTATTAATTAATGGGGAATTTTCTAAAAAGCCCCTTCAATATTGGAAATTGCAAAAAGGCCCTTCAAAATTTTGGAAAATTGCCAAAAAATAACGTACTGTTTGTTAATATCTAACAAAATTTCTACAGAAAATTGCAACTTTTGAGGTGGTTTTTTGCGATTTAAGCTTAATGGAGGGTTTTATTCACAAATTTCCCTTGACTTACGAATTTACGTCAATAAAATATTTAATCACCATAATCTTATTTCTTACATAAACCCTCAACTAACCATGTCAAAACCCTAAATATTATTTCAGAATCAAGACGCATCAAACAACTCGACCAATCCTCCTCTCCATTTCCCGTCCGAACTGGAGACGATCATCTCTCAAGAAAATCAAGAAAATCAAGAAAACCAAAAAAATCAAGAAAACCATTCCAGCACAGTACTGGACGCCTCCAGTCCGGCCAAAACCCCTGACGAGTTCCTAGAGCTCAACGACCTCGCCTCAGACCTTCTCTCACTCCCAAACGACGATCAAACCCTAAATGAAACCCTAAATTTCGATGACTTTTTCGAGCCGAGCGATTCACTCATGCAAATGAGCGAGGTTATTTACTCGCCGCAGATGAGCGTGGATTTTGTGGACGAGTTTCTGACGTATTATGACGCGCCGGACGATAATTTGTTTTACGATGATTTTGGTTTTGATAGTAATAAGGTAATTAATGATGCGTGTTTGAATTTTTTGTTTGGAAATGTGTATTTTTAGCACAAACATATGGGAAAATGTGGATATTTTCCTTGAAAATATGTATTTTTAGCTCGAAAATATGTGAAAATGTGTATTTTTTTTTCTTTGTTTGATCTTAATTATGATATTATTGAGGGGTATATGTGAAAAGTATGTGAGATTCAAATATTTTTTTTTTTTATATAGGTAATAAATGAGAATGTCTCTAATGGGATTCAGGCTGGTGCTTCTTCTTCAGTTAAATTGCAAGAGGGTAATAATAATATGTTTAGTGAAAATGAGGACCTCAATATCTTATCTGGTAATTTTAGTTTTTTTTTTTTTCCATTTCTTCTTTTTTTTGTTTTTGTTTTTTTATTCCTATTTAATTGCGAAATTCAGCACGAATTAATGATTAATCAGCGAAACTAAGACCGAATTCAATCTTAATTTAGGTTTATTAGATAACATTAAAAGCTTAATTAGGGCTTGAATAGTGGAAGTTTGTTACAAAATTAATCATTCTTAATTTTTGCAAGGACGCCGAATACTAATGCACAAATTTATAATTATTATAATACAGAAAAAATATTAATTATAATAATTTGTAATAAAATTATTTATATTCATTATAATAATATAGATAAAAAACCACTTGGCAAATTCGCGAGCTTTTTGGACTCCTTTTCGGCCCCTCCAGCTTTCGCTGAAGAATTCCCTGCCTCCTCATCAAAACTCGCCACATCAGCAACCTCCAAATCTCTCATGGACCCGGTGCGTGTGGACCCGGTCCATTTAACATCCAACCTTATCCAAATAGGTAACGATGCTGACGTGGAGCTTCTGCTCTCTTATAAATTCGATTCGAACCCTAAATATCACTGTGGAGTTTCCGCGGTTTTACGGGGCGGGTTTTGTATGTTTTTACTCTCGGCTTTTATGCTGTTGGTTAGTTATAAAATTGGGTTGTGCGTGTGTGAGCACTAATATGTATGTTTTAGTATGTAAAATATATGATATATGTTGTGCTTGATATACTTAATATACTATTAGGGTTTGGAATGTTTGTTTGTTACTTGAATTGGGGAGTAATTAATCACTTGTGTGGAGTGATTATGTACTGGTTTTTAGTAGGGTCTTGGTTTAGCAACTTTAGCTTGGTTTTGTAATATTTTTGGTTCTCTTGCTGCCATAAATGCCTTGATTTATTATAAGTTTATTAATTTTTGAATGTTTCGATTGATTTTTGGTTTTTGATTAATTCTTGGAGATGTTGAGGGTGAATGGGTAATATTTCTCCTTTTTGGTGGGATGTATCATATATGTTTGTGATTATTCTTTTCTTTTTATAAAATAATGTTGTTTTATGACTTCGTAGAAAAATAATGAAAATAGATTGTAAGATAATTAGTATTAATTAATTTATTCGTAACCTTTTGTGTGTTTCTTTTTCCACTCTCTCTATTTTCTTGACAGAGTACATGCATAAGGATTTGTGGCTTAGGTGAAACGCGAAGTTTAGCGCATATTGATGTATAATATCACCTTAATTCGAGCTGAATAAAAATGAAAATTCACCTTGTGATTTATAAAAAAAAATCGAGAAAATTTCAATAGTTTGATCGTCATATTTATGAAGCATTTAGCTAGTTTTTTTTCTTTTGCTATTTTTTTTTTTGTTTTTTTTTTGTGAAGCATGAAGGAGCACATTATTGTGCATTGTATTGTAAACTAGGATAATATTCGCGCTTTTCTGCAAGTATTTAAATTTATTGTTTATTTCAATCTATAATATATAAATTGCAATTGTGAAAATTCAAAATAAAAGTTTGAAATGATTTATAGTATATAAATAATATATAATAATTATGTTAAGTAAGTTGGATATGTTTAAAATCATTTTGAATGACATCATAAGATATTTTAACAATTTATTACTCATTTAAAAATATGTTCTATATCACATCTAATTTTGTAAGGGTGGATAATTTTATACAAATAAATTTACATATGAGAAATAAAATAACACAAATGATAAATTCATAAAAAAAACAAAAAAAAGATAACAACCCGCGATAATTAATCTATGATCTCAATTTATGTTTGCATTAAGATTTCTATTATATTTGCATTAAGATTTCTAAGATAAAAATAAAAAGAAAATTCTAATAAATTTATATTTTGCGATTTTAACATGAGAAATAAAATATTTCATTAAGAATTATTATTTTTTAAAGAAGAAAAGAAAAATTATTTATATTTTAATAAGTGAACTCTTTATATTCTTTTTGTATTAATATAACTTTGCACCATGATCCATTAAAACCATCTGATTAAGATCTGATGGCTATAAACAAATTCACAACGGCTTTCACTAAATCGGGGATGGAACACGAAAGACTAATTCAACCAATTATATGACTATGTTTTAATAACCACATACATGTTGCCATAAAATATCAATAAATTTGAGAAAATGAATGGCTAAGATTTGACAAAAAATTTGATCTAACGGTCGAGATAAAAGTGATGATGTGGTTCAACGAGAAGGCTCAAAAGGAGGTGAAAAATAAGCCTAAGACTGGGATAATGCTTCGCTGCGAATATTTACATTATATTATTTATTTCAATATGTAATGCGTATATATTACAATTATAAAAAATTCAAAATAAAAGTTTAAAATGAATTCATAGTACATAAATAACATATAATAATTATGTTAAGTAAGTTGGATATGTTTAAAATCATTTTCAATGACATCATAAGATATTTTATCCATTTATTATTTTTTCAAAAATATTTTCTATATTTTGTAAGGACGTATAACTCTATACAAATGAATTTATATATGAGAAATAAAATAGCATAAGTGATGAATTCATAAAAATATAAAATAAAAACCCACTAAATAATTTAGATATTAATCTATGATCTCAATTTATGTTTGCATTAAGACTTCTAAGTTTAAAAGATCATCAATTTTTTTATTCTCTTTGATTTATTATATCGTTATTTCTTGATATATTATATTCGGAAAAAAAAAATCAACTATTAATCAGGCTTAGATGAAGGAGACCAGAAAAAAATAAAAATGCAAGATAATTGATTTCATAGATTTTAGTTAAAACTACATATGATTTACTATAAATGATTAACTTTAAAAAGGATACAAAATAATAATTATATTTAACATGATGTTTAAAAAGAAAATATTATATTATATGTATGGAAATTTTATGTATGCTATACATAAGAAACTGTAACATGACTCATTTATTTCAAAAAATTATCACCACAATATTTCCTATTATTTTTATATTTTTATTTGTTAAAATGATATGGATTATGTATAAACTAATCACATGTGTTTTTTTTGAAACCCGTAATACATTAATTAATATAATATAATTCTCAACACTTTGATTTTTTTTATATGATAGCTTTCACGTAATTGGAGATATAACACGAAACATTGTGGTAATGATTCAAATAAAAAGATGAGATTTGATAATTTTTTTGATCTGACGACCGAGAGAAAATTGATAATAGGCCTCCTGATAATGATCAATGAGAGGTGAAAAACAAGATAGGAGTTAATGAACCTATTATTTTTTTTGCATGTTCTCTTACATAATATATATTCACATATTTTAACAAGAAGAAAAATTAAATTGGAACCATAGCAATATAGAATTCAAAATAAAGAAAAAATTCCAACAATTTTATCTTCGGCGCTTTAAGATGAGAAATAAAATATTTCATTAAGAATTATTATTTTTTAAAGAAGAAAAGAAAAATATTTATTTTTTAATCCGTGAACTCTTCATATTCTATTTGTATTAATATAACTTTGCATCATGATTCATTAAAACTATCTGATTAAGATCTGATGGTCAAAAACAAATTCACAACGGTTCTCACTAAATCGGGGATGAAACACAATAAACCAATTCAACCAATTATGTAATTATGTTTTAATAACCACACACATGTTGTCATAAAATATCAATAAATTTGAGAAAATAAAAGATTAAGATTTAACAAAAAAAATTGATCGAACGGTCGAAATAAAAGTAATGATGTGCCCTTTTGAGAAGGCTCAAAAGTAGATGAAAAATAAAGGACTGGAGTTAATTTGACAAAAAATTTAATTGAACAGTCGAGATAAAAGTGATGATGTGATTCAATGAGAAGGCTCCAAAAAAGATGAAAAATAAGAGGTGGGGGCTAATTTATTCACTATAATTCCAACTTATTTTACAAGAAACTATTTACATTAAAATATAACAAAAACAGTTGGCATAACATAACAACAAAAACCGTACAACTCAAGCATTTAACAGTCCAAATTTCCCCAAAGTTTACATCAAAATACGGTTCAGAGTTTTCTCCCTTAAAATGCAAGGATATACGGACGAGCCAACATAAACATAATAAATGATAAAATAATCTTTAAACTATTGTACAAAAATCCCGATAATGATACAAGACACGTCCTCATTATTGATATACAAATTAAATAGATTTAAAAAGTAACTTTTTTTTTCACGTAACGAATATTTTATCGATGTTTAGATGTTTACTGCTCGCCTGGAAGCATTGTATCCTCTGGCAAATCGCAATATGCATTGCCCTATTAAAAACAAAATAAATAAATAAATAAATAATACTACATTAAAAAGAAATTAGATTCCAAAATGTAGTTATTTTTGCAATTGAGGCATGATTTATTTCGAATTTATCACAAAAAAACTCAAAATTAATTAATGACCTCTCCTGTGAGATGCGCAACACATCTTTTCTCAGCGAGCAGCTCGGCTTCCGTCTGTAAAATTTCATATTAAAACATTTTAAAATAATATCATATTTTGGAAACAAAATTGTCTAATTTAAACAGAATATATAAATAGTACCTTTTTTATACGTGCTCTAAGAAAATCATCGATTATTACATTGGTAGCCAGCTCATAATCACCATCTCCCTGTTTAAAAAAAAACAAAATAATAGTGAGTCGATAAGATTAAGATTAATTTCTCATCTCAAAAGCACGTAAAAAGAAGAAAAAAAATTCAAATATTTTAAATGAATAAAAATATTTTTACCTTCGATCGACAAGGCATGCTAAATACTATATCCTCCACTATACCATACGGATTTCCATTAGTATATACCTGTCAATATTAGCCACAATATTTGTCACCACACTTGTCACCATAAACTTCAAATTTTTTCTTTCGTTTCATTATTTCTTTTTTGATGAAGTGAGTATTGAGGTGAAATTATGAAATTACCCCTGAGGAAAACCAATCACCAGCTGGCGTTGGCGTGACGAGCGATCTGATCGCGTCAACAATCGATACAGCCGTCGATGCAGCGGATGATCTTCCCCATTTTTTAATCAACGCGCCTCCTCTCTAATAAAAAATTATACGTTACGGAATTTAATATATTTTATGATAGGAAATTATACATAATTTTACACGAAAATTACGGAATTGACTCTGTTAATATTTAAAATTAATGTAGAAAGAAGATATGTTTTACAAAATTATATGTTACAGAATTTTAGAAAATTATATGTTACAGAAAAAGGATATAATGGAAAATTATATATTATGAAATTTAATGCATTTTAGAATAGGAAAGTATACATGAAATTTACACGGAAATTTTGATACAAAATTATACATGAATTTAGTTCGTTAATATTTAAAAATTTGAAAAAAAGTGTACCTTTTGAACTATTTCGGTGAATTCTGTTTCGAGCCATTTGGTATCCTTTATAACTTCTTTCGCTGGAATTCCATCGATTTTCGCGTTCAAAAAATCTGGAACCTTTAATTACGAAAAATATTATCATTGAATGTTAATTAAATTAGTTCATAATTTAATAAAAGGATTCAATGAAAGTGAAAACAAAAATGCGAATATATCTATTATTAACCTGAGTAGTAGAATGGTTTCCCCAAATCGTCATGTTAGAGACTTTGTCGTAAAATACTCCGGCTTTTAGAGCAAGCTTAAGAGAAAACAATCAAATAAGTCGAAATACTTTTAGAATAAAATGCGAAATTGTAAAAAATAAACAAATATTTACTTGGCATTTGGCTCGGTTTTCGTCAAGTCTTGTTAAGGCGTGAAAATTTTTCGGAGGAATGTTTGGTGCATTTTTCATACAAATCAACGCACTAAGAATAAATATACAAATAAATATTAATTTAAAAAATAAAGAGGATAGTGAAGATCTTGAAAAATGGCTTCGGGATTTAAATTGGTCTAATATTTATTTAGAATGAGTCTTTTCGGAAAATAAAGAGCTTAGTGAAATATATATAATATGTTTTCAAGTTTTTTATATAGGGAAAATAATAATATACATCTAAAACACTTTTTTTTTAAAAACATGATTATAATTTCTATGTCGATTATATAATATACTGAAATTATTTTGCGACATTATGTCTCCTTCTATATAATATTACATAGTCGAAATATTTATTCAAGCTCTTACTTAGTATTGCATGGGTTTCCAACAACCATCACTTTCACATTGCGAGACGCTACCGCATTAAGTGCTTTTCCCTACATTTCCAATAAAAATCTCAAACACTTTATAAATAACCAAAAATCTTATAGTTATATCCAAAATTCTAGCAACCCACAAGCCCGACCCAAAATGAACCCCAAAAATAAAGATAAGAAAAAAAGCTAAAACAAGGCGGGAAATGTTTCCTTATTTAATTTAAGGGTTAATTCTGGATCTTATTTATGAATTCATTAAATTATTATTATCATAAAAGTATTACTTGTTCAGCGAAAATTTGGCCATTTATATCTAACAAGTCGGCTCGTTCCATTCCTGGCCCTCTCGGTTTTGCACCAATCAGAAGAGCCCATTCACAATCTTGAAATACGTCATATGGATCGATTCCTATACTTACCTCCCTTAATAAAGGATATAATGAATCCTCTAATTCCATTGCAACTCCTATTTATTTGTAATATTAAAATGACAACAAGTAAAAAATGTTACAAGATATTATTTTGTAGGAAATATCATGTGTGTTGCTTATTTTTGAGGTAAAAAATATTGTCGCGACCACTATATTTGTAAAGTAAAATAACAAGAAAGGGAAAAATACTAGGGGATAATTTGTACGATATATCATGTATAAACATTAAAATAATATGAAATAGAGGATATAAACAATCATCTTACTACATTACAACTCCTATTTTTCTAATATTAAATAACAAGAATGTAAATGAGAAATTATTTGTAGGAAATATCATTTAAACCTTATATTTGTAAATGTAAAAGCCTATTTGCTCTTATTTTAGTTGAATATTTTTTCAGGATAATTAGTTTTACCTTCAAGAGCTTCAAACGATCTTTCAGAGCCCAATAGTCTGAGGGCTATCGGTTGGTTCGGCCCAAAAACTTCACCAGACGCAAGCTAAAATTAAAAATATCAGATTTTTATCAAAAAAATTCAGAGTAATTAAATTTCAATACCATTTAGAAATTATTTTTTATTTTTTAAAAATTTCAACATTCTGAAAAATGCATTCTAAGTGTTTGATGAAAAGCCAAAGTCAACTCTTTACATGAACATTAACATTTTGATTATTATAATAAAAAATAACAATTTTTCATGAAGATATTTGTATTATATACCTTGAAAAGTAAATGATTGGATATCATTCCAGCTGCACCTGACACGGCTATTTTTATCAATTTCTTCCAAGATTTCGTTTTCTCATCCTGAATTGAATTTCAAATATATTAGTCAAAATAAATTTCATAATAAGAGTATATGACTAAATTCCATATTAAATTTCGATATAAAAATTACCTCTTTTAAATCATATGTAGTGCAAAAAACCCCAAAACACTCTTTCTTACTCGCTGCTTCAGTTGGAGCAGCTGGTGCAACTGGCGCTTGAACTTGGCTGTAAAATTCAACCAAGAATATGAAAAAAGTGATAAAATAAGTTTATAATTCAAAATTTCAACAAGTAAAAACCCAAAAAGGAAAGAACAAATCTCACTTTGGTGCAACAGAGCAAACAACTCTGAGTTTCCTTTGAGGCTCAAAAGAAACACAACCATTCTTAACCGGCGCGTACTGTTTAGAATAAAAATCATATTTTAGGGTTTGGTGGGGAGAGTTGAAGGTTGAAATCTTAGATAAAGCCATGAAACTGAACTTCAGAAAAGGAAGTGAAAAAGAGAGAAACAGAGGAGTGTTTGTGATTGTGAGGGAGAAGAAGAGAGGGAAAGAAGAAAGAGAGGATTGGTAAGGAGTGGATTTGAAGTTCTTTAACTGATGTGAGGCTAGAGGACTGAACACGTGGCAAGACAGAATCATCCAAAAGATGATAAAGTGATGATGTGTCAGCTTCTGTGGTGGACCAGGTCTACCATGTTGATAGACCCTTACTGTTTTTTTCTTTTTGAAAATGACCTTTACTGTTTTTTCAGATATAGTATAAATTGTGTTTGAGTTTTTCTCTGCGTTTTTAGATTTTGTTTTGACATTTTTTTTCATTGTTAATTGCTTCCAAGTTTATTAAATAAATAGTATATACTTGAATCAAATGATTCAGGAAATAGTGAATTACGCATGGGTTGGGCTGGCTCAGCAAATCTTATTGACAATCTGGCCCAGAATATTATATATTGCATATTATAATATTATATTATTTATCATTTATATATACTGTCTATTGCTTCTGATATACTGGTTTAATAGTACATCAATTTATTACATATTTATATTATTTTAATACAAATTCAAACAGGGTGGCAAGATCAACCAGTTCTTAGCAGTATTCAAACCCGGATCATAGTGATCATCTGTTATTATATCGGAAAAGGAGCTGATTTTCTTCGATTTTCAAGGTGCTGCTGCATTTTTTTCTTTTCCTAAAATTTATTTCTCTACTTCTCACTATTTGTTAAGATTATTAAGTGATATATGTGTATCTTTGATTTAAGAAGAGAAATAATCATTTCATTATAAGTTGATGTCTGTTTGAAGTCTATGAATCTCCAACTTCAGGTTTCTTTTTAAGTCTATGATATGTGATGATACAATGTAGCACATGAAATAGCAATATTAATTGTGTTTTCTTGCCAACCTAATTTATTTTTATATTATTTTAATATAATTTTAGTATACTTTTAGCTTAACTAGATCAAAAGAAAAAAACACGGAGGAAGTATTTAAAACAACAAAAAAGGAAGAAAAAAAGGAACCATCTCACCTTATGAGTCCCTTTATCTGGGTAAAAAAAGCTCACAATTTAGCAAGTGAATTTTCTGCTATCTCACTCCATCTGATATGGCGCCAACACTTTAAAATTGTCATAAAATAAGTGAATTCCGTAAGAATACTGGCTTTGGTTTTAAGGATGTGAAGGTTTGTGAAAATTTTGAGGCCCATTAAATAGGATATTATGTTTCATGCTTAATGCTGAATTTTCTTGGTTGAACTGGTTTTTGGTTTTGAGTTTTACATTTTGCACTGTTTCTTGGAAGTTCACATTTTTCTGATTTATTTTCCGTAAATCAACACGCGTCTCATGTTTTTAAATCTCACTTTCTGATATTTTCTTGCAAATCTACACACAAATGGTATTTTTTTTTTAAATTAAAAAACAACCCAACCAATGAACCGAGATCAAACAAGCATCGCTCAAACTTTCATACAATATACATACGTTGATTTTCCTATTTTCTCTTTATTTAATCATATCAAAATTTCCTTCTTCTTTCAATATTTTTTTTGTTCTAACAATTTCAACAAAGTCTTTCATTTCAACATATTTTATTTCAACTGAAACCTTTAGTAAGAGAGAGAAAAAAAACCCCCAAAGTCCATTCTATTTTATTCCATTAAAAATCCTCCAACATCTCATCCATACATAACAACTCTTGACATTAATTGAAACAAGAATTAAACAAACAAATCCTCAAGTGTGACTTACTACACAACAGCACATCACATCACTTGGATGCAACCTCACATTTCCCCTCAATCCAAACCCTTTCAATATTTGAAGTTCTTTCCCTCGAAAGTCTGGCCGAACTGCCAGTTACGTGGGGTGACATGCCATGAAGTCGACTTACGATGATCGCTGTTGACAACCCTAAAAGTCAACTCCTGATTGGTCAAATCAGCATTAGTCGACCAAATCTGGCCCCAGTTACGCGTAAGTGGAGTCCATTTCAAAGTGTTTCCTTTTACCAACACGCCCTGAACGTCTCCAGCGCCAGCGACGTTCCACACGGTAATCAGAGCGAAGTATTGGCTTCCATTCATGGTGAATCGGATCCCTCCTTGCCTCTTGCATGGAACCCTAAAAATTATTACACACCAACCAACATAAATATTTCGTTACAATAACGAATTATAATTTGATATGTCACTTAGACTATAATAAGAAACATTTTGACTTGCCTGCGGTATTGGACAGGCACAATGCCGGCCTCGTACTGAGCGATCTGAGAGAAGGCAGGCTGAGCGAGATCAAAATGGACACGAGGCGGGTTGCACCAACCACCATTGTCGCTCGCTTGAGCGTAGTTAGGTGGGCAGTGATTGGTTCCTGTAACTGTGATGACTTGGCCTGACTTGCACCATTTCGGGTCGTCGACACATTTGATTTCGTAACAAGCACCGCAAGTTGCACCGTTGTTGAACAATGCCATGCTCAAAGCAGCGGTTTGGAGCCCGTATCCCATGTTTACTGTGTCTTGGTAACCACAAGCTCCAGCTGTGTTAATTGATGCAAGAAATTTAGTATAGGTTCATCAAAAAAAAAAAAATTAGTATTGGATGTGATTAGTTTCAATTTTGAATTGTTTACATGGATCGATTGATCTTTTAGAGTTACAGAAAATGAAAGGAAATTTAAAGTACATCTGGTGTCGGATCCATCTTGGCCTCCGTAGAAAGTAGCATGAGCAGTGCTCCAATGGTTTTCCGGCGTGAATTTACCATGGTTTCTTTTACGAGGAAAAGCTTTGCCTCTTGGCATTCTTGGAATAATTTTAACGTGACCGTGATTCAAGTTCATGTGGCCGCGTGCGTGGCCCATTCCAGCCTCAGCAGTTTCAAATCCAGCCTCAAATATCAAACCGACCAGCAGAAATGAAAGAACAACACGGCCGACCGAACCCATGTTGCTATTTCTTTCTTTTTTACTTTCTTTTTTGAGTGCGAATACAAATGCTTAATTGGGGAAGAATTTTGTTAATCCGAGGTACGGGGCGATTGATGCATTTATACGGAAGTTTAGTTATGGTTTGTTAAGGTTTGTTAGGGTGTTTGCCATGTTTAGAGTGTTTGTTACTGAGTTTATGGTGATTCTAGGGTTAATGAGAGGTTTGGAGGAATTTCGGTGATTCGCGCGTAATGACTAATTTCTTTATTGCTCTTTCTCTTACGACTACACCTTAAATTGTTAATTTTCAACTATTACCTTTGCCTTTCTTTGTGGAGTTGTTTCTATTAAATAATGGTATAATAGAAAAAATTTGCATTCATAACGTTTTCAAGTTTCAGTTTGTAAAATAGCAATTTCAAGCCTTTTTTGATTTATTTTTTTGATCAGCGAGCATTCAAAAATAACTTTATTCCAAAACAAGAAAAAATGAAAAAGCATTTTCATACAGCCAATATTCAAAACAAAAAGCCGAGATGAAAATTTTGAGCCTCTAACACTCAAAACAAAAGGCACAAAACGATTAAACTGTGGTGATGTACATTCTTTCCATCATTTGTGTTGAAACAAAACATTGTTTCCTTCATTTGTGCTAAAACCAATTATAAATGCAAACTATAGTCCCAACTTTCATATATAATCAGTTTTCTAAATTTAGTTATCTACTGTTGAGACTTCCATCAAATTTCCTCTCAAAATTCACAAAATACAAAAATAATCCAGATAGAAAATAAAATAAAAAATTCCATTGCTAGTCTTCAACACAAATAAAACTTTATCGCTCCAATTTTACATGAGTAATACAAAACTTATTCCTCCAAAATACAACAATTACATAAATACCCCTCTTTGTAAATTATTAATTAAGGTATAAAATACCGAGGCATTAAATGCAACAAAATAAGGCTCTCAAAGTGGAGTAAGACCAACAACCCCTGCATATAAAAAATAAATTAATTAAATAAATAAATAAAATTAAAAAATATTCCCAAAAAAAATAAATATTTTCCCTTCTAAAGTGTTGTGTAAATACGAAGTACAAACAATATCCATTTAATTAAAATAGGAATAAATATGAATTAGCACAAAATAAAACGAAAAAATTGGTAAACTACAAATGAAATGATTTTTCTTTCGTAGCCATGCAAGTACAAAAGCTCAAATTTTTCAAATTACATTTTATTTACTAAAATTATCCAAATAAAAAACTAACAGTAAATAAATAAAAATAAAATAAATTAAATTAAAGTAGTAAACTTACCACAAGCCAATCTACCACCAGCATTACCAGTCGAAAGGCTAAGTTCATGGCCACCTGTAAAATAAATGCATTTAAAACATTAAAAATATATAAAAATAAATGTACAAATATTTACATAAATTAATTAATTTAATTAATTAATTACCTTTGCCCAAATCATCCTCTAATTCATGAACCACAAACGCTCTTCCCACAACCGAATTCGTCCCGCTCAACGGAATCTGAAGAATATCATTTCAAATAAAGTTCTTAACTTTGTAAAAAAATACTAAAAACAAACAATTAAAAAAATAATAAATTAACACGATATATATTCACCTGGTTGTCAACAATGGTCGCCTCAGCCACTCCTGCAAAATAAAATAAAATAAAATAAAATGATTAATAAAATAAATATTTGATAAATGCATATTTGGAAGGGCCAATTTGATATTTGAAGTTTTAAAAAGGGTATATAAGTAAAAATACCTTCAGAATTAGCGACAACATTTCCCAAATCGCCAGCATGGCGAATTTCATCTTGTGGGGCTCCGTGAGTCAATCCATTTGGGTTAAAATGTGGCCCTATTTCATATAAAATTAATAAAAAAATATACATTAAAGTTAGAGTGCATAATATTTATATTTATTTACCCTTAAACATATGGAAATATAAAGATTAGAAAAATATATAAGATTTTTACCTGTTGAAATGCATCCATTGGTGGTGTCGCCAAATTCATGCTGAAATAAATAAACAAATAAAATAGAATTCATTTATTAGGGATAATTTTATATGCACCCATGCAAAAACATCAAAATATCAAATACCACCTCCTCATTTTCCCCCGAAAAGTATGTAAATTACACATTTTTTCAGTCATTTAGATATAAATAAAAATAATGATGAAAAGAGAGAGAATTACGAGATGAAAGCCATGAAGGCCAGGTGTCAGTCCAGTTATTTTAACCGATACAGTTGTAGGCCCTGAAAATTAAAATTACAAAATAATTCAATTATCAATTAATTAATCTTAAACAAGATTCAAATTTTTAGTTTCTCTTGTAAATTGGTATCCAACAAAAGGTTTCAACTTTCAAATTCCAATCCCCAAATTAAACACTGAAACCAAACAAAACTAACATTAAACCACTAAAATAACCAAACAAAACTAACATTAAATCCGAAGTATAAATTACGATCCTAATTCTCTTCTTAATTCCACCATTCCGCATCCTTTTCAACCAATTAAACCCTAACCAAACCACCCAAAACCCCAAAATCAACCCCGGAAAAAACCCAAATCCAAAAAACAAACCATCTTCCTCTTGCACGAGCGTGACGACTCCTTCCACCTCAGAAGTGCCCTTCAACACCGCCACGGCCTTCTTCGCCGCCGCCTCCACCGCCACCGCCCTGAACCTCTTCTGCCCAGCAGCAACCGAGAATCGGAGAGAGGAGGAGGAGTGGAAAGGGCGAGCAGAGGACGCGGGCGCGCCGACAGAGAAGATGGAAGAGAAGCATACAGTCTGAGCCGCCATGGCGAAATTCAAGC